>CM042400.1:35771306-35891306 GCA_023634145.1 Thymallus thymallus | reverse complement strand
ACGAATTGCAATTCGTACAATATATTATGAATTTGCAAAAACGTATGATATGTAACAAATTCCAATTTATTGTGGATAACATTAGCTAGGTGGCTAACGTTAGCAAGGCTAGGTGTTAGGGTTAAGAGTTAAGTTAAAGGGTTAAGCTTGGATAACATGCTAAGTAGTGACAAAGTAGCTAAAAATCAGTAAGTAGTTGCAAAGTTGCTAATTAGCTAAAATGCTAAAACTTTTGGATTGCTAGACGTTCATGTTATACGCCCACCCATCCACCCCGACCAACAACCCTACTTTCGTTTTTGCCTTAAGTAACTTTCTGTCTTATGTAACCATACCAAACATAACATATCATACTAATTACCAAACGGTTTCAAACACTAAGCGGTGTGTTCCAGACTGCTGCTTGCACTAATGTCCAGTAGGTGGAACCAAAGGGTGCTTGTCTTCTTCACACAGCCCAGCGAGCCCAGCCCACAGATAATGATGATGTCATTACCTGTTCGGAAATTTCTCGTCCACATTTTTTTTTTTTTTTTATATATAAAGAACAACTTTATAAACAAATGTTTCAGTTCAAATGTTTAAGCAGAACTTTAACGAAATAAGATGTGATCTGGGTGTTCTACTGAACAAAACAAGCACAGTATTGTTGTCTATGCCTTTTTGATGAGGAGCAGGGAAAGGGACTCTTGGATAAAGGAGGATAACCTCATTTTTGTGGCGTCTGCTAAATGTTGGTCATTTAGCAGACTCTCTTATCCAGAGCGACTTACAGGAGCAATTAGGGTTAAGTGCCTTGCTCAAGAGCACATCGACAGATGTTTCATTTATTTTGCTTGGGGATTCGAACCAGCGACCTCCTAACCGCTAGGATACCTGCTTCCCCATATAAAGCCATGCAACCGACAGCTCAGATTCAATCCGATTGCACTGTCGGCTATGCACCTTTTTAAAGGCAATGTGGTAAAACACTGCACATGTCGGCTCAATCAGAAATGACTCTAAAGAGTTAAGAGCACTATAACGCTGATCTACCACTGACCGTTGAATCCAGGCCTGAGGTGAGAGAGACCAGTGTAGAGACAAGTACATGACCGCAAGTAAACATCACATTAATCAAGGAAGGCCTCAGCAGCTTATTACAGTTGTCTTCAGCGATGTCCTAGCTGAGAAAATCTTTCAATTGATAATGTCTTATTGTTCAATTGATGTTCTGTTCTTTGAAACTCAAGGCAATGATTTGTTAAAGTGACTGAAAAACTCTGATAGAAAATGAACTTTGAGTTACAGTCATTTCTTTATGCCATACTTCCATTAGATTAAATGAACCCTGTAGTTGTAGTGGAGAGGTTTGAGGGATGTGATTTGTGATCAGAATGAGAATATTTAGAAATATGCAACATGAGGTCGTTGCTGCAAACATTCTATTATGTTGTTGTACTGCGTAGTTTTCTCCATGAATTAATACAACCATGAGACCAACCATGCAATCAGGTATAGATCAAGTCACTGTAGCCTGGGAGCCAATCAGGTATAGATCAAGTCACTGTAGCCTGGGAGCCAATCAGGTATAGATCAAGTCACTGTAGCCTGGGAGCCAATCGGGTATAGATCAAGTCACTGTAACCTCGGAGCAAGTCTGTTTCTGGAATTGTCATGCCAAACATTTTCATGTTCAGTCAATGACAAGTTGGCAAAAGCACAAACAGATCTGGGATCAGGCTAAACTCAATTATAGAATAATAATAATCAAAAGCACTAACAGATCTGGGATCAGGCTAAACTCAATTTAAGCTACCCTGTCAACATTCCCATAACCCATGATAGACAGCAATACATACATTTCTGTACAGTATTAAATATAGCTTTCCATACTGTGTTATCACATATGCCTGCATGCTTTTCTAAAAGAGGGATTTTATACAGTAGCTACTAAAGCAATCAACCCATTCAGGTATAACATTCAAATGAATGTGGTATTGTTCCATACATCAGTACATCAGCATCTAGCCTCTAAATCCAGACTGGATCACTTCATGTGAAACGGAGCTGAATTCAGTCTGGATCTCCAGGCTAGGCTGAATTCAGTCGGGATCTCCAGGCTAGGCTGAATTCAGTCTGGATCTCCAGGCTAGGCTGAATTCAGTCTGGATCTCCAGGCTAGGCTGAATTCAGTCTGGATCTCCAGGCTAGGCTAAATGCTGCCATGCTTGTCTCCGGACTAAAAAGAGCTTTTCTGCTTCCTCCATTTTGTATTGACATCCAAGCTGCATGACGACAACAATCAAATAGACTTGTGGACAAAGCAAACCAATATCTCCCTCAGGTTAAATTGTCAATGGCAGTAGTTGTTTAATTCTGTCTGTTCCTACTGTAGTTGAGCACAATTGCACTTCTCTTGAAAATTTGCTGGATTATTACTGAGACAGATTCTGAGTTACTTCAGTAGAACTTCTCATGTTTTAAAGCTTGACCAGATAGCTGTGATATGAGTGGCTTACAGCGCATGCTGACATTGACTTTATAATGATGATGTGTGGTCTGTGATGTGGTCTAGCTTCTTAGTGATGGGTGCTGACATTGAACACCAACACTTGTGTAAAAGGGAATTTCCAGGTGAAAGACATGAGCGGTTGTTGATATAAAAATGCTTTGATTTGCAACAAGGAGACAACGGCATGGGAGCTTAGAAAAAGGTCTAACAGGCTTTCACTGAGAAGGCACTTCTATATTAATCAGACAGCACCAAATGTTCTGTAAACACGAGAGGCTGGGAGGACGTCACAACATCAGCGGCTACAGAATCCCACCATGTCACAGATATATCATCAGAGGGCCCTCGGCTCAGCGTACCTCCAGTCTGACATCAATCACTGTCAACAGATACGAGTTGATTACATAACATACAGCATCAAGCATTGTCACACTCATACAGATGAGTGTCCCAAATAGAACAGATGAGTGTCCCAAATAGAACAGATGAGTGTCCCAAATAGAACAGATGAGTGTCCCAAATAGAACAGATGAGTGTCCCAAATAGAACAGATGAGTGTCCCAAATAGAACAGATGAGTGTCCCAAATAGAACAGATGAGTGTCCAATAGAACAGATGAGTGTCCAATAGAACAGATGAGTGTCCAATAGAACAGATGAGTGTCCAATAGAACAGATGAGTGTCCCAAATAGAACAGATGAGTGTCCCAAATAGAACAGATGAGTGTCCCAAATAGAACAGATGAGTGTCCCAAATAGAACAGATGAGTGTCCCAAATAGAACAGATGAGTGTCTAATAGAACAGATGAGTGTCTAATAGAACAGATGAGTGTCTAATAGAACAGATGAGTGTCTAATAGAACAGATGAGTGTTTAATAGAACAGATGAGTGTCCCAAATAGAACACTGTAAATCATGTGCATTACAGAAAAGGAAAATACTAGTGCATTTGGAAAGTATTCAGACCCTTGAATTTTTCCACATTTTGTTAAAATATTTTTTTCCCTCATCAATTTACACACTCTATAATGACAAAGCGAAAATCTAAAGTACCTTATTTACATAAGTATTCAGACCCTTTGCTATGAGACTCGAAATTGAGCTCAGGTGCATCCTGTTTCCATTGAAAATCCTTGATGTTTCTACAACTTGATTGGAGTCCTCCTGTGGTAAATCCAATTGATTGGACATGATTTGGAAAGGCACACACCTGTCTATATAAGGTCCCTCACTTGACAGTGCATGTCAGAGCAAAAACCAAGCCATGAGGTCGAAGGAATTGTCTGTAGAGCACAGAGTTCCTCTGTGAAGATGGGAGAACCTTACAGAAGATGGTTGTCAGACTGGCGAGAAGGTTCACCTTCCAACAGGACAATGACCCTAAGCACACAGCCAAGACAATGCAGGAGTGGATTCGGGACAAGTCTCTAAATGTCCTTGAGTGGCCCCCCAGAGCCCGGACTTGAACCTGATCGAACATCTCTGGAGAGACCTGAAAATAGCTGCACAGCAACGCTCCACATCCAACCTGACAGAGCTTGAGAGGTTCTGCAGAGAAGAATGGGAGAAACTCCACAAATACAGGTGTGCCAAGGTTGTAGCATCATACCCAAGAAGACTCAAGGCTGTAATCGCTGCCAAAGGTGCTTCAACAAAGTACTGAGTAAAGGGTCTGAATACTGATGGAAATGTCACATTATAGACTTTTGTAATTTTGATAAATGTGCAAACATTTGTTAAAACCTGTTTTTGATTTGTCATTATGGGGTATTGTGTTTTAGATTGATGAGAAAAAACGGAATACTTTCCGAATGCCCTGTATATACTAAGCATTGTGTTAATTAAACTGAATGCCCTGTATATACTAAGCATTGTGTTAATTAAACTGAATGCCCTGTATATGCTAAGCATTGTGTTAATTAAACTGAATGCCCTGTATATACTAAGCATTGTGTTAATTAAACTGAATGCCCTGTATATACTAAGCATTGTGTTAATTAAACTGAATGCCCTGTATATACTAAGCATTGTGTTAATTAAACTGAATGCCCTGTATATACTAAGCATTGTGTTAATTAAACTGAATGCCCTGTATATACTAAGCATTGTGTTAATTAAACTGAATGCCCTGTATATACTAAGCATTGTGTTAATTAAACTGAATGCCCTGTATATACTAAGCATTGTGTTAATTAAACTGAATGCCCTGTATATACTAAGCATTGTGTTAATTAAACTGAATGCCCTGTATATACTAAGCATTGTGTTAATTAAACTGAATGCCCTGTATATACTAAGCATTGTGTTAATTAAACTGAATGCCCTGTATATACTAAGCATTGTGTTAATTAAACTGAATGCCCTGTATATACTAAGCATTGTGTTAATTAAACTGAATGCCCTGTATATACTAAGCATTGTGTTAATTAAACTGAATGCCCTGTATATACTAAGCATTGTGTTAATTAAACTGAATGCCCTGTATATACTAAGCATTGTGTTAATTAAACTGAATGCCCTGTATATACTAAGCATTGTGTTAATTAAACTGAATGCCCTGTATATACTAAGCATTGTGTTAATTAAACTGAATGCCCTGTATATACTAAGCATTGTGTTAATTAAACTGAATGCCCTGTATATACTAAGCATTGTGTTAATTAAACTGAATGCCCTGTATATACTAAGCATTGTGTTAATTAAACTGAATGCCCTGTATATACTAAGCATTGTGTTAATTAAACTGAATGCCCTGTATATACTAAGCATTGTGTTAATTAAACTGAATGCCCTGTATATACTAAGCATTGTGTTAATTAAACTGAATGCCCTGTAAATACTAAGCATTGTGTTAATTAAACTGAATGCCCTGTATATACTAAGCATTGTGTTAATTAAACTGAATGCCCTGTATATACTAAGCATTGTGTTAATTAAACTGAATGCCCTGTATATACTAAGCATTGTGTTAATTAAACTGAATGCCCTGTAAATACTAAGCATTGTGTTAATTAAACTGAATGCCCTGTATATACTAAGCATTGTGTTAATTAAACTGAATGCCCTGTATATACTAAGCATTGTGTTAATTAAACTGAATGAACTTTATTAATCCTACATTTCCCATTAGTACCTGTGTTTATTCTAGACCAGGGTCTCTAACCGGTAGATTGCGAGTTACCTGTAGTTTACAGCCGACAAGTGAGTACTGTAGCGTGGATTTAACCTGTCTCCTCCCCTTCATCTACACTGATTGAAGTGGATTTAACCTGTCTCCTCCCCTTCATCTACACTGATTGAAGTGGATTTAACCTGTCTCCTCCCCTTCATCTACACTGATTGAAGTGGATTTAACCTGTCTCCTCCCCTTCATCTACACTGATTGAAGAGGATTTAACCTGTCTCCTCCCCTTCATCTACACTGATTGAAGTGGATTTAACCTGTCTCCTCCCCTTCATCTACACTGATTGAAGTGGATTTAACCTGTCTCCTCCCCTTCATCTACACTGATTGAAGTGGATTTAACCTGTCTCCTCCCCTTCATCTACACTGATTGAAGTGGATTTAACCTGTCTCCTCCCCTTCATCTACACTGATTGAAGTGGATTTAACCTGTCTCCTCCCCTTCATCTACACTGATTGAAGTGGATTTAACCTGTCTCCTCCCCTTCATCTACACTGATTGAAAGTGGATTTAGCAAGTGACATCAATAAGGGATCATAGCTTTCACCTGGATTCACCTGGTCAGTCTATGTCATGGAAAGAGCTTAATGTTTTGTACACTCAGTGTATATAATGATTATTTGTATCAATTGGGTGGCGATTGTTTTGCAGACTCTGTCATGACGTGCTGTAGCAGTAGGCCTAACAACAGAAACATCACTAGACCAACCTGTCATGACGTGCTGTAGCAGTAGGCCTAACAACAGAAACATCACTAGACCAACCTGTCATGACGTGCTGTAGCAGTAGGCCTAACAACAGAAACATCACTAGACCACCAGCCTAACATTGACATGGACTAGGATTAACCATTATATTAACTAAGGATCCTCCTGTAGAGTTGTTAATTAACCATTATATTAACTAAGGATCCTCCTGTAGAGTTGTTAATTAACCATTATATTAACTAAGGATCCTCCTGTAGAGTTGTTAATTAACCATGATATTAACTAAGGACCCTCCTGTAGAATTGTTAATTAACCATTATATTAACTAAGGACCCTCCTGTAGAGTTGTTAATTAACCATTATATTAACTAAGGATCCTCCTGTAGAGTTGTTAATTAACCATGATATTAACTAAGGACCCTCCTGTAGAATTGTTAATTAACCATTATATTAACTAAGGACCCTCCTGTAGAGTTGTTAATTAACCATTATATTAACTAAGGACCCTCCTGTAGAGTTGTTAATTAACCATTATATTAACTAAGGACCCTCCTGTAGAGTTGTTAATTAACCATTATATTAACTAAGGACCCTCCTGTAGAGTTGTTAATTAACCATTATATTAACTAAGGACCCTCCTGTAGAGTTGTTAATTAACCATTATATTAACTAAGGACCCTCCTGTAGAGTTGTTAATTAACCATTATATTAACTAAGGACCCTCCTGTAGAGTTGTTCATTAACCATTATATTAACTAAGGACCCTCCTGTAGAGTTGTTAATTAACCATTATATTAACTAAGGACCCTCCTGTAGAGTTGTTAATTAACCATTATATTAACTAAGGACCCTCCTGTAGAGTTGTTAATTAACCATTATATTAACTAAGGATCCTCCTGTAGAGTTGTTAATGAACCATTATATTAACTAAGGACCCTCCTGTAGAGTTGTTAATTAACCATTATATTAACTAAGGATCCTCCTGTAGAGTTGTTAATGAACCATTATTCTACCAGGTATATTGACAGAAAACACATCTCTTGTACACTGAGGACCCGGGGAAGAGTTGCAGGGAGAGAAGAAGTGAACAATGTGCCTATTTGAAAGCAATAAAAAAAAAAAGTAGCTTGCAAAATGTTTCATTTTTTCAAAGTTGCTCTCATGCTAGAAAAGGTAGGAGACCACTGTTCTAGACTGTTTTATTATGGCAATGCAATTTGCTGTGTTTTTACCCCCCTGCTTTGCTGTGTTTTTACCCCCCTGCTTTGCTGTGTTTTTACCCCCCTGCTTTGCTGTGTTTTTACCCCCCTGCTTTGCTGTGTTTTTACCCCCCTGCTTTGCTGTGTTTTTACCCCCCTGCTTTGCTGTGTTTTTACCCCCCTGCTTTGCTGTGTTTTTACACCCCTGCTTTGCTGTGTTTTTACCCCCCTGCTTTGCTGTGTTTTAAATTACATTATCCTCCTCATGTCTCCTTGGATTATTATGGACCTTAATGAGGAGGAAGCTAAGGGAAATACTTTCATTTCTAAATGACTCTTTCATTCATTTTAGCAACATGGACTGGAGACAAAAGATGTCTTGACTTTCATTTATTTGAGCTACGAGGAGGAGAACGGTGTCTCTTCAACTTTATTATATTCTCTGTGATTTTGACTATGGACTTTTCTATGGACTTTATGAATTATTATTTTGCATAGCAATGAAGGCACCCTGTAAAAAGTTATGAAGCTTGAATGAATGCACCCTGTAAAAAGTTAAGAAGCTTGAATGAATGCACCCTGTAAAAAGTTATGAAGCTTGAATTAATGCACCCTGTAAAAAGTTATGAAGCTTGAATGAATGCACCCTGTAAAAAGTTATGAAGCTTTTTCTATCCTTGTAATTGTTTTGCCATTTCTACAGTTTTTTCTCTGATCTCACATAACTTTGTGAATTATTCATGTGATATAAATTACAAATACATTTTAGTTATTGTATGAATGGAAATGCTGTAAATGCTGTTTTATTAAAGTGATTCTCTTAACTGAGTGGTCTGGTAGTCTACTGTATGATCTGTTAACTGAGTGGTCTGGTAGTCTACAGTATGATCTGTTAACTGAGTGGTCTGGTAGTCTACGGTATGATCTGTTAACTGAGTGGTCTGGTAGTCTACGGTATGATCTGTTAACTGAGTGGTCTGGTAGTCTACAGTATGATCTGTTAACTGAGTGGTCTGGTAGTCTACGGTATGATCTGTTAACTGTAGCTAACTTCTTGTTTATAGGGAGAGTGGTATTACTAGGTGATGGTACCTACGTAAGGACATCATAACACATAACACAAAAAAATACATCCACAGTACATTTAAAAAAGTAATTGTGGTCCCTATTACTATTATTATTATATTATTATTTTCTATATTACTATTATTATTATATTATTATTTTCTATATTACTATTATTATTATATTATTATTTTCTATATTACTATTATTATTATATTATTATTTTCTATATTACTATTATTATTATCATTATTATTATTATCATTATTACAATTATTATTATTTTCTATATTATTATTATTACTATTATTAATAATATTATTATCATTATTATATTATTATTATTATTATTATATTATTATTATCTATATTATATTATTATTATTATTAGTGGTATTATTATTTTCTATATTATTGCTATTATTATTTATTATTATTATTATTATTATTTTCTATATTATTATTATCATTATTATTATTACTATTGTTAATATTATCATTATTATTGTTATTATATTATTAACATTATTATTTTCTATATTATTATTATTTAATATTGTATTATTATTATATATTATATTGTTATTATTATATTGTTTATTATTATTATTTATATTTATTGCTATTATATATATTATTATTACTATTATTATCATTATTATTATTATTATCTATATTATTATTATTATTATTATCTATATTATTATTAGTAGTAGTATCTATATTATTATTAGTAGTAGTATCTATATTATTATTAGTAGTAGTATCTATATTATTATTAGTAGTAGTAGTAGTAGTAGTATCTATATTATTATTACTATTACTATTATTTATATTATTATTCTTGTTGTTGTTGTTGTTGTTGTTGTTATTATTATTAACATATACAGTTAGGCCTACAGAGATACATATACAGTTAGGCCTACAGAGATACATATACAGTTAGGCCTACAGAGATACAGATACAGTTAGGCCTACAGAGATACAGACACATTACATAGATACAGTGTGGTGGTATTTTTCTATATTATCAAATGATGAGACACAAACTAATCACACAAGTCAGAGTTCTTCCTTAAACTCAATGTTTATTTAAACTCAAGTTTAAACACACCAGAGAGCAAGTTACTGATGGGAATGATGGCGGGTCAACGCAACATCTTGACTGTCGGGTTGAGCGCCGCGACATATCATGACACAGACCTTTTATAGCAAGGACACACCCCTTGATTGTTCATGACAAACAGATGTATGGAAAGGGTCACAAGGTTAACACTTGATTAATGAGAGGAATATCCCACACTATCCATCATTTTGCACCGACGGTCCCGAGTTCACCCCGAGGGCGAAAGAGGAAGGGATTCGGCCCTGACCTGTGGATCCAAGGAATGAACCCCTGGCGCCCAGACATTGTGGAGCCTCACCAATTCCCCCAGCAACAAGAACATGGAGAGACAAGCCTGACTCCCAACCCCAGAGTCCAAGAGGATACATTCTACACATGACATAGATACAGACACATTACATACTGTAGATACAGACACATTACAGAGATACAGACACATTACAGAGATACAGACACATTACATACTGTAGATACAGACACATTACATACTGTAGATACAGACACATTACATACTGTAGATACAGACACATTACATACTGTAGATACAGACACATTACATAGATACAGACACATTACATACTGTAGATACAGACACATTACAGAGATACAGACACATTACATAGATACAGACACATTACATACTGTAGATACAGACACATTACATAGATACAGACACATTACATACTGTAGATACAGACACATTACATACTGTAGATACAGACACATTACATAGATACAGACACATTATATAGATACTGACACATTATATAGATACTGACACATTACAGAGATACTGACACATTATAGAGATACAGACACATTATAGAGATAGACACATTACATAGATACAGACACATTACATACTGTAGATACAGACACATTATATACTGTAGATACAGACACATTACTGAGATACAGACACATTACATACTGTAGATACAGACACATTACATACTGTAGATACAGACACATTATATACTGTAGAAACAGACACATTAGAGATACAGACACATTACTGAGATACAGACACATTACATACTGTAGATACAGAAACATTACATACTGTAGATACAGACACATTACATAGATACAGACACATTATATACTGTAGAAACAGACACATTAGAGATACAGACACATTACTGAGATACAGACACATTACATACTGTAGATACAGAAACATTACATAGATACAGACACATTACAGAGATACAGACACATTATATACTGTAGATACAGACACATTATATACTGTAGATACAGACACATTACAGAGATACAGACACATTATATACTGTAGATACAGACACATTACAGAGATACAGACACATTACAGAGATACAGACACATTATATACTGTAGATACAGAAACATTACAGAGATACAGACACATTACATAGATACAGACAAATTACAGAGATACAGACACATTATATACTGTAGATACAGACACATTACAGAGATACAGACACATTACTGAGATGCAGACACATTACATGTCAGTCCTCCATGACAACAACATCATAAATAACAGAGTAGGGCTGGATAATAAGTCTAGTTTTGAGGTCATGATCAGGTAAAACTATATGGCTCATCTATACTTCCATATTTCCAAGTCCTATTCTGGAAGATCAAGGGGTATAATATTTATTGGAATGACTGGAATTCTGATAGACTTTGGTTTTTAATGTAAAGATAATTTAATCGTATTATTATATGTAGTAGAAAGTGATGGGTTAGAAGAAGCCTCCATAACCAACCCATAAAGTAACATGTAACATCCATATATGACCAGCTATGTAAACTTTAACATTGATTTATCCTGTAATAGATGTTGTTCAATAAGTAACATACATGTTAGTCTTCTTCTAATGTCTCTTAAGGGGAAAGTAATCTAAAAGTAACTGAATGTAATCAGATTACGTTACTGAGTTTGGGTTATACAAGAGTTACTGATTATAATTCTGGACATGTAACTGTAACTGATTACATTTAGAAAGTAACCTACCCAACCCTGCAGATACATTACAAAGCTTCCAGAGCCGTGTCTGGTTGAGCTGTGCTGAGGCGGGCCGGGTCTGGTTGAGCTGTGCTGAGGCGGGCCTGGTCTGGTTGAGCTGTGCTGAGGCGGGCCGGGTCTGGTTGAGCTGTGCTGAGGCGGGCCTGGTCTGGTTGCATAGGAGGGAGGTTTTGGGTCCGGAGATGCGGTGTGGGTCCTCTTTTATTGCTTACGGCTTGGGCATCGCTCAGTGTATCTGTATGCAGTTCCCAGGAGAGCAGTGGTGGAGGGTGGTGTGGCGGGCAGTGTTGCTGGCTGTTCTCCAGTCTCTGTGAAGGGCCACTGGATGCAGGTCTAAAGGAGCGTCTGATTTGTGGGTTCTGATTCAGCTGTTGGCTTGGTCCTGTTTTTATTTTTGGTACTCTTTGTAGAGTGGATGGTGGTGGCTGAGAAATTTCAGATTTAGCTTAGTTTATTCATGGATACAGGGATACTCATGAGCGGGATATCAAAGGTGCATGTGAACAGTTTATCCCAAATAAGACCTTAAGAGGGATATGAGCTACTATCCAGAATACTGTGCGCATGTAAACATAAAAATTGTGGCCACTAGAGTATCTGGCTAATATAATGGATAATTTGTTGCTGCACGGATTACTGGCTGGAGCGGGTTCTCTCAGGTCCCCGGATCTGTGCAGTGCTCTGAGTGAATTTTATTGAGTTTTTTTTTTGTTATATTATGTTTTTCGGACGTTTGAGGAAGTTAAAAGTTGTGTGTTCCCTTTTCCATGTTGGATCCCCAGCTGTTTAGTTGTGCATCCAGGAGAGGGCGCTAACACACATTTCCAGGTTGTAGTCCGCCTAAAAACCACCGACGAAGAAGAACACTATGTGCCAATCACTGAGGTATAAAGAGAACGGTGCCAATACAGCCATTATATCTTAGAGAAAGAAGAACATATGTTGGTGAGGACTTCTGCCTCTGACTGGAGACATTGGCAAAGATTTGAGAGCATTTAGACTGATTTTCAAGGTCACCTTCCTAGCGAGCTGCTACTGGACGGCTAGCCTGACAGACAGATGGAAGTTGGAGCAAAGTTTCACCTCAAGTTAGCATGCTAGCTAAGTAGCTTAGCAAGTTAATTTGTTTTCTTCTTTAATTTCAGTGACTATTGTTCGTCTGTAGATACCGTTCGTATGAATATATATATATATGGATCTACTATCTAGCTAGTTGTCAGTGTGCCAGCTGCAGGTTAGTAGTCTCCTAGCTAGTTGTCAGTGTGCCAGCTGCAGGTTAGTAGTCTCCTAGCTAGTTGTCAGTGTGCCAGCTGCAGGTTAGTAGTCTCCTAGCTAGTTGTCAGTGTGCCAGCTGCAGGTTAGTAGTCTCCTAGCTAGTTGTCAGTGTGCCAGCTGCAGGTTAGTAGTCTCCTAGCTAGTTGAGGTTCGCCAGCAGTAACACTGAGTATGGAATGGACTGTATCGACTTTTCTCTTCTGCTTCATGGTGTCTTTATCTGACTAAGGTAGTGTTTATTGCACTTTGTTACGCTTGCAACGTTCATGTCAACTATGTAACTCGTTGAATAGGCAGCAAGAAGCACTTTAAGTAGGTGTAAGTTGCTAGTTATATAGAAGAGGTAATCGTTAACAGGTGGTTCAGTTGGACTCATTCAGAATCTGCTATCTGCACTAAAACAACCATCTATGAAAATGTTGGTCATGTATGAAAAGCTTCCCGAGCAGTTCAAGAAAACCTCCCATGTTAGGAAAGCCGTTATCCTTCTCGTCGCTGCCTATGGAATGAAGAAACTATCCCCCTATTTATGGGCTAAAGTCAGGAAGGAAGTTGGGGGTTCATCGCTCCCAGAACCTCTAGGCTCTAACGGAGTACTGGAGGGGTCCGACCAAGGGAAGAAGAGGAGGAGTAACTCGCCGGCTGTGAACCAGGAGTTTCTGAAGAGGCTAAGCCACCTGCTTCGTATCCTGTTCCCCCAGCTGTTCTGTAAGGAGTTGGGTCTGCTGGGGTTCCACTCCCTGGCTCTCATCTCCAGAACCTTCCTTTCTATCTACGTGGCCAGCCTGGACGGCATGATAGGTAGGTAGCTGTCAACCGGCAGGTGGCTGCTTTCAGATTCCAGGTACCATACTTCTGCCTTTGTGCTCTTGAGCAATGCACTTAACCCCTGTGCCTGTGTGTTGTCTGTGGCTGTTGGGAGTAGAGCAAAAGTATAATATCTGTCTTTGGATACATTTACATAATACATTTCTGTTCTCCTTTCCTACAGTGAAGACCATTGTGAAGAAGGACCCCCAGGCGTTTGTGTGGGAGCTGACAAAATGGCTGCTGATTGCTGTCCCAGCCACCTTTGTGAACAGCGCTATCCGTTACCTAGAGGGACAGCTGGCACTGGCCTTCCGCACGCGCTTGGTAACCCACGCCTACAAGCTCTACTTCAGCGACCAGACATACTACCGCGTCAGCAACATGGACGGACGCCTCGCCAACCCAGACCAGGTGTGTGGGGGGGGATTAGAGAAACGGAAGTCTGTGCAGGGCTGGCTCTAGCCTTTAGGGGTCCCTAAGCCAGTTGCCCCTCCCCCCCCATCTCGCGGGCAAAACATTTTATTAACCTCCCTCTTGACAGCGGGGAGACTTTTTAGTTCATTTAATTTCCTGCAATTCTACACATTTTGCCACTGGGTGAGAATGTTGCAGTTTTAAAATACGTTTTCTGGAGTTATACACATTTTGCCATGTGGTTGAGAAAAATGTAGCACTTTTAGAACAAAATTCATGCAGTTCTACTCATTTTGCTATGGGGCACAGATATTGTTTGTTGCTGTTTTACAGCTAATTTCCTGCAATTATACACATTTTGCCATGACTAATGCCATGTTAATGATGTCTGGAGGTCAGGGCCCCTGGAGGTCAGGGCCCCTGGAGGTCAGGGCCCCTGGAGGTCAGGGCCCCTGGAGGTCAGGGCCCCTGGAGGTCAGGGCCCCTGGAGGTCAGGGCCCCTGGAGGTCAGGGCCCCTGGAGGTCAGGGCCCCTGGAGGTCAGGGCCCCTGGAGGTCAGGGCCCCTGGAGGTCAGGGCCCCTGGAGGTCAGGGCCCCTGGAGGTCAGGGCCCCTGGAGGTCAGGGCCCCTGGAGGTCAGGGCCCCTGGAGGTCAGGGCCCCTGGAGGTCAGGGCCCCTGGAGGTCAGGGCCCCTGGAGGTCAGGGCCCCTGGGCACGTGCCCTGTGTCATGGAAAAAGTCTTCCCAGTTGTGATTGTGACGCCATGTTGTAAAAATTCACAGCGTGTAAATGTTCCCAAGCAGTAATTGCATGCGTGGATGGCTGAGCTCATGTAAATGTTTCTATCACACCCCCTCACCCATGATTGGCTGTAAACTGGTCGAGATGGCTTTTTCTCAGAGATGTGCATTTTTTAACTTGTTTGTATAGCTAGCTAACAAATATATGCACTGCCAATTGAAAACATAGCGCCCAAGTCTTTGCAATCGCAAAAAAAAATCTCCTCACATCAACCCTCAGCTCTGACACGAGAGTCTGGGTGTTGATATGCTGACCTCATGCCTCAACAAGCTTCTGATTGGTCAGTGTCAGTACACCTGGCAACAATTGATTTGGCAGATGTGTGAAGCAAATGCCCACAGATGTTTAAGGTCAAGGGATGGCGTGAGAACATCCGCACGAGCTCAGCCATCCACTTGGAGAGATGAGCTCAGCCATCCTGACGAGCTCAGCCATCCACTTGGAGAGACGAGCTCAGCCATCCACTTGGAGAGATGAGCTCAGCCATCCACTTGGAGAGATGAGCTCAGCCATCCACTTGGAGAGATGAGCTCAGCCATCCACTTGGAGAGATGAGCTCAGCCATCCACTTGGAGAGATGAGCTCAGCCATCCACTTGGAGAGATGAGCTCAGCCATCCTG
Organism: Thymallus thymallus; assembly: GCA_023634145.1. Taxonomy (NCBI): domain Eukaryota; kingdom Metazoa; phylum Chordata; class Actinopteri; order Salmoniformes; family Salmonidae; genus Thymallus; species Thymallus thymallus. Next base: position 35,875,589 of record CM042400.1, on the reverse strand, counting down.
ACGAGCTCAGCCATCCACTTAAAGAGATGAGCTCAGCCATCCTGACGAGCTCAGCCATCCACATAAATCAATTTTATAGCATGACTTCACAATCGGAACGATGTGAACAAGATGCAGCAGCTCTTGTGCTGTCTGACAAATTTTCCACTCAAAGGCTCTATCTGTATGCTGCAGGCCTGTCATAAATAAGATTCATAACCAATATATTCCTCTAGAGCCGGCCCTGCGTGTGTATCTGTCCCTCCCTCTGTCTCAAGGGGTTGAGTTCTAAACAAAAATACAAAATGTTCTGTTCTCTGCAAGATAATGAACAATGTCATATTCTTCTCCCCCAGTCTCTGACAGAGGACATGGTGATGTTTGCTGGCTCTGTGGCCCACCTGTACTCCAACCTGACCAAGCCATGTCTGGACGTGGTGGTCACCTGCTATACCCTCCTCAGAACCGCAGAGTCTAAAGGAGCCAACACCACCTGGCCCTCCGTCATCGCCGGCGTGGTTGTGGCAATCACTGCCAAGGTGTCTTATGTGCTTTATTTAGTCTTAATACCTTCTATATTTGGTTTATTGGGATTTTCCAGCGTTTGTTGACAAATAAACTTTTGAGAATTATTTCCGTAGAGAGCAGAACAGTGAATGCCCATATTACTTTGTCTGTTTGGAGCACTTTGGTTGGATTTTTGAAAAGTGTTGCAAGGCAAATATCTTTTATTATCACTAAGGTTCTGAGGATGTTTTCGCCGCGGTTCGGTAAACTAGTGGCGGAAGAAGCCCGCAGGAAAGGAGACCTGAGGTACATGCACTCACGCATCATCGCCAACTCTGAGGAGATCGCCTTCTACGGAGGACACAAGGTAATGGTCAGACCTGTGCAAAAGCATACACATAATAAATATGCTGCCTTCTACAGAGGACACAAGGTAAACATGACCGTTGACCAGTCTGTCAGAATGACCCTGCTCAAAGTTCAGAGATATTATGGCGGTTCAAATAAATGATAAGACCTATGTCTGCATTTCATAGTGGCTCTTGGATTCTGCAGGCTTCGTGTACGTAGGGCTGTTATGGCGACCGTATTACCGCCACACCGGCGGTCACGAGTCATTAATGCAGTCAAATTCCATGTGACCGTTTAGTCACGGTAACTAGGCTTCTCCGATGCTGCTGCTGGTCATTAGTAGTCTACCAAACTAGCTGACTGTCTGGTACTCAGCACTCTATTGTCCCTCTAATCACTCTGACGTAAATGTAATCAAACATCTAATCAAACACTTCATGAGAGCTCATGTTGTCAACATTTCTATAGGCTGTGCAACTGCATGAGAACCGAGTGATGACCTCTATTAAAAAGAGGGGGATCCCATCAGCTTTCCAAAGGCTAGACCTACTGTACTGCTAAGAGGGGGATCCCATCAGCTACAGTTATGTAGCCTACCTGGCTGCTTCGTTACAGTTGAAGTCGGATGTTTACATAAACTCATTTTTCAACCACTCCACAGATTTCATGTTAACAAACTATAGTTTTGTCAAGTCGGTGAGGACATCTACTTTGTACATGACACAAGTAATTCTTCAAACAAATGTTTACAGACAGATTATTCACTATATCACAATTCCAGTGGGTCAGAAGTTTACATACACTATGTTGACTGTGCCTTTAAACAGCTTGGAAAATTCCAGAAAATGATGTCATGGCTTTAGAAGCTTCTGATAGGCTAATTGACATCATTTGAGTCAATTGGAGGTGTACCTGTGGATATATTTCAAGTCATACCTTCAAACTCAGTGCCTCTTTGATCGACATCATGGGAAATCAAAAGAAATCAGCCAAGACCTCAGAAAAAGTCTGGTTCATCCTTGGAAGCAATTTCTAAACGCCTGAAGGTACCACGTTCATCTGTACGAACAATAGTACGCAAGTATAAACACCATGGGACCACGCAGCCATCATACTGCTAAGGAAGGAGACTATGGTTTGCAACTGCACATGGGGACAAAGGTCGTACTTTTTGGAGAAATGTCCTCCGGTCTGATGAAACAAAAATAGAACTGTTTGGCCATAATGACCATCGTTATGTTTGGAGGAAAAAGGGGGAGGCTTGCAAGCCGAAGAACACCATCCCAACCGTGAAGCACGGGGGTGGCAGCATCATGTTGTGGGGGTGCTTTGCTGCAGGAGGGGCTGGTGCACTTCACAAAATAGATGGCATCATGAGGAAGGAAAATGATGTGGATATATTGAAGCATCATCTCAAGACATCAGTCAGGAAGTTAAAGCTTGGTCGCAAATGGGTCTTCCAAATGGACAATGACCCCAAGCATACTTCCAAAGTTGTGGCAAAATGGCTTAAGGACAACAAAGTCAAGGTATTGGAGTGGCCATCACAAAGCCCTGACCTCAATCCTGTAGAACATTTGTGGGCAGAACTGAAAAAGTGTGTGCGAGCAAGGAGGCCTACAAACCTGACTCAGTTACACCAGTTCTGTCAGGAGGAATGGGCCAAAATTCACCCAACTTATTGAGGGAAGCTTGTGGAAGGCTACCTGAAACATTTGACCCAAGTTAAACAATTTAAAGGCAATGCTACCAAATACTAATTGAGTGTATGTCAACTTCTGACCCACTGGGAATGTGATGAAAGAAATAAAAGCTGAAATAAATCATTCTCTCTACTATTATTCTGACATTTCACATTCTTAAAATAAAGTGCTGATCCTAACTGACCTAAAACAGGGAATTTTTACTAGGATTAAAAGTCAGGAATTGTGAAAAACTGGGTTTAAATGTATTTGGCTAAGGTGGATGTAAACTACCGACTTCAACTGTAGGAATACCTGTTTCTTTGTTAACCGCTCAACACAGAATAGCCGCATGTGCACACTCCCTCAAATCGTTTGGAGAAAGTATTTATTTTATTCAGCTTTGTGCTCTTCCTACTTTTAAAATAATGCCAAAGTGAACTAGTGTAGCCCACAGCCATTTGGCAGAGCCACATCAGGACCTAACATCAGGACAACTCAGAGCATGCTCTTTTCTTCTGAAATAGACTACTTTTTCTTCATATCATGCTTTAGACCTGTCTAATAAATTTATTGTGAAGGTGTCGGCTATATTACATGGCTGTGTGGAAGCCAGGCATTCCTAAATGTGTTATGTTAATTAACGGTCAATTACCTTGAGACCGACCGTTATTTGCTTAACAAAATGTTATGATTGTCACAGCCCTACGTGCCGCTTGAAGAAATAATGTTAATAACGTGACTGTCTGTCAGGCCTTCCAGAGTAAAAACACTTTCATGATTTTTGTAACGTTCTCGCCTGTGTGGTGAAGAAAGCCGTCTTTACAGCAGTCAGGTGGTCAGACCAGAAGTTAGCTAGCAGACAGGAAAGGGGGAAAACAACTAGTGAACCTAATATCCTGTCTGTACAGAGACTTAGTCCCAAATGACAAACTATTCCCTACATAGTAAACTACTTTTGACCTGAGCCCTAAGGGTTTGTGGCGTCAGCCTACGACCTGAACCTGGGGATCAAACCAGTGAAAGGCTGCTGTTTTTAAACCCTCTGTTTCAACACTCTTTAGTGCAAAGCTGTTGGTTTGCAATCCTGACGGTTACCCAAGCCATGCATCGGCCCCATTAAATGGTCCTGTGTGACTCATTACATTGTAGTCATTTAGCTTACAGGAGCAATTAGGGTTAAGTGCCTTGGTCATGTGGATATTAACAGATTGTTCACCTTGTCGGCTCTGGGATTCTGACCAGCAACCTTTTGGTTAGTAGCCTAATGCTCTAACCGCTAGGCTATTTGCCACCTCCGTTGGTAAGAGTGTGGCGCTAGCAAAGCCAAGGTTGTGGGTTCAATTCCCTCAGGGATCCGATACCCATACTAAAAAAGATTATGCACTCGCTGAGCTGTTTGCTGCTTTGAATGGAAGTGTCTGCTGAATTACAGTATATTATATGTGGATGTAATGTTATCCTCCCGCCACTATTTTAACATTTTTGAATTGAACCTTTATTTAAGTAGGAAAGTCAGTTAAGAACAAATGGTTATTTCCAATGACTGCTAGGTGGAGATGTCCCAGCTGCAGCGGTCCTACCGCTCACTGTCGTCCCAGATCAACCTCATCCTGTTTAAGCGTCTATGGTACGTGATGCTAGAGCAGTTCCTGATGAAATACCTGTGGAGTGCCTCGGGACTCGTCATGGTGGCTGTACCAATCATCACCGCCACCGGGTACTCCAAATATGGTAAGGCCAGTCACCGGGTTCTCCAAATATGGTAAGGCCAGTCACCGGGTTCTCCAAATATGGTAAGGCCAGTCACCGGGTTCTCCAAATAGGGTAAGGCCAGTCACCGGGTTCTCCAAATAGGGTAAGGCCAGTCACCGGGTTCTCCAAATAGGGTAAGGCCAGTCACCGGGTTCTCCAAATAGGGTAAGGCCAGTCACCGGGTTCTCCAAATAGGGTAAGGCCAGTCACCGGGTTCTCCAAATAGGGTAAGGCCAGTCACCGGGTTCTCCAAATAGGGTAAGGCCAGTCACCGGGTTCTCCAAATAGGGTAAGGCCAGTCACCGGGTTCTCCAAATAGGGTAAGGCCAGTCACCGGGTTCTCCAAATAGGGTAAGGCCAGTCACCGGGTTCTCCATGTAAACAATCAAATCATCCTACTGTTTCTCCGCCTACCAGTCTCCACTCTTACATTCAGGGTTCGCAGCCCACTGCCAGTCTCCACTCTTACATTCAGGGTTCGCAGCCCACTGCCAGTCTCCACTCTTACATTCAGGGTTCGCAGCCCACTGCCAGTCTCCACTCTTACATTCAGGGTTCGCAGCCCACTGCCAGTCTCCACTCTTACATTCAGGGTTCGCAGCCCACTGCCAGTCTCCACTCTTACATTCAGGGTTCGCAGCCCACTGCCAGTCTCCACTCTTACATTCAGGGTTCGCAGCCCACTGCCAGTCTCCACTCTTACATTCAGGGTTCGCAGCCCACTGCCAGTCTCCACTCTTACATTCAGGGTTCGCAGCCCACTGCCAGTCTCCACTCCTACATTCAGGGTTCGCAGCCCACTACCAGTCTCCACTCCTACATTCAGGGTTCGCAGCCCACTACCAGTCTCCACTCCTATGTACTGTCTGTCTGTCTGTGTAGACGCTGAGGACTTGAGGCTGTTGACCATGTCTCTGGAGCAGGAGCAGGCTTATTAATGTGCTATGGGTCTTGAATATGTTGTATGGTTTATGAATGTTGTATGGTTTATGAATATGGGGCGGCAGGTAGCCTAGTGGTTAGTGTTGGGCCAGTAGCCGAAAGGTCGCTGGTTCGAATACCCGAGCCGACAAGGTAAAAAACCTGTCGTTGTCCTTCAGCAAGGCACTTAAACCTTAACGCTTAACCCTTAACCCTAACCCTTAACCCTATGGATTATGAATGTGGATACAGTTTAAACTATTTACTCCATGGTAATAAACATGTGGTCAGGTGACTGAGCTCCCACAGCTATGGGCCGCAAACACTATGTATGGGAGTGTCTGCTCGTTCCTTAACGTGCCCTGTTGGAAGTGTGGGTACCCCCACATCTGGAACAGGCTCTGATGTCCTGTCTGGACTCTGGGATCATCACTGTTTATCCATCAGACTGAGGATGTGAAGCCGTTGTCCCTGACAGAGAAGGAGCAGGCTTATAAATGTGTTATGTATGGGCTATGAAATGCTTATGTATGCCTTCAGACTCAGAGGACGTGAAGCAGTTGGCCATGAATTTGAAAGAGGAGGACCTAGTGAGTGAGAGGGCTCAGGCCTTCTCCACCGCTAGGAACCTCCTTAACTCAGCCGCTGACGCCGTCGAGAGGATCATGAGCTCTTACAAGGAGGTGAGTCTATAGAAATACCTCCTACTCCCTAGACCCTAACCCCTTATTGTCAAGAGGTTAATGTGCTCTTTAGAAACATCTCCTAACCCCTAGACCCTAACCCCTAGACCCTAACCCCTTACTGTCAAGAGGTTAATGAGCTCTTTAGAAACATCTCCTAACCCCTAGACCCTAACCCCTAGACCCTAACCCCTTACTGTCAAGAGGTTAATGAGCTCTTTAGAAACATCTCCTAACCCCTAGACCCTAACCCCTAGACCCTAACCCCTTACTGTCAAGAGGTTAATGAGCTCTTTAGAAACATCTCCTAACCCCTAGACCCTAACCCCTAGACCCTAACCCCTAGACCCTAACCCCTTACTGTCAAGAGGTTAATGAGCTCTTTAGAAACATCTCCTAACCCCTAGACCCTAACCCCTAACCCCTTACTGTCAAGAGGTTAATGAGCTCTTTAGAAACATCTCCTAACCCCTAGACCCTAACCCCTAGACCCTAACCCCTTACTGTCAAGAGGTTAATGAGCTCTTTAGAAACATCTCCTAACCCCTAGACCCTAACCCCTTACTGTCAAGAGGTTAATGAGCTCTTTAGAAACATCTCCTAACCCCTAGACCCTAACCCCTAGACCCTAACCCCTTACTGTCAAGAGGTTAATGAGCTCTTTAGAAACATCTCCTAACCCCTAGACCCTAACCCCTAGACCCTAACCCCTTACTGTCAAGAGGTTAATGAGCTCTTTAGAAACATCTCCTAACCCCTAGACCCTAACCCCTTACTGTCAAGAGGTTAATGAGCTCTTTAGAAACATCTCCTAACCCCTAGACCCTAACCCCTAGACCCTAACCCCTTACTGTCAAGAGGTTAATGAGCTCTTTAGAAACATCTCCTAACCCCTAGACCCTAACCCCTTACTGTCAAGAGGTTAATGAGCTCTTTAGAAACATCTCCTAACCCCTAGACCCTAACCCCTAGACCCTAACCCCTTACTGTCAAGAGGTTAATGAGCTCTTTAGAAACATCTCCTAACCCCTAGACCCTAACCCCTAGACCCTAACCCCTTACTGTCAAGAGGTTAATGAGCTCTTTAGAAACATCTCCTAACCCCTAGACCCTAACCCCTAGACCCTAACACCTAGACCCTAACCCCTAGACCCTAACCCCTTACTGTCAAGAGGTTAATGAGCTCTTTAGAAACATCTCCTAACCCCTAGACCCTAACCCCTAGACCCTAACCCCTTACTGTCAAGAGGTTAATGAGCTCTTTAGAAACATCTCCTAACCCCTAGACCCTAACCCCTAGACCCTAACCCCTTACTGTCAAGAGGTTAATGAGCTCTTTAGAAACATCTCCTAACCCCTAGACCCTAACCCCTTACTGTCAAGAGGTTAATGAGCTCTTTAGAAACATCTCCTAACCCCTAGACCCTAACCCCTTACTGTCAAGAGGTTAATGAGCTCTTTAGAAACATCTCCTAACCCCTAGACCCTAACCCCTAGACCCTAACCCCTAGACCCTAACCCCTAGACCCTAACCCCTAGACCCTAACCCCTTACTGTCAAGAGGTTAATGAGCTCTTTAGAAACATCTCCTAACCCCTAGACCCTAACCCCTTACTGTCAAGAGGTTAATGAGCTCTTTAGAAACATCTCCTAACCCCTAGACCCTAACCCCTAGACCCTAACCCCTTACTGTCAAGAGGTTAATGAGCTCTTTAGAAACATCTCCTAACCCCTAGACCCTAACCCCTTACTGTCAAGAGGTTAATGAGCTCTTTAGAAACATCTCCTAACCCCTAGACCCTAACCCCTAGACCCTAACCCCTTACTGTCAAGAGGTTAATGAGCTCTTTAGAAACATCTCCTAACCCCTAGACCCTAACCCCTAGACCCTAACCCCTTACTGTCAAGAGGTTAATGAGCTCTTTAGAAACATCTCCTAACCCCTAGACCCTAACCCCTAGACCCTAACACCTAGACCCTAACCCCTAGACCCTAACCCCTTACTGTCAAGAGGTTAATGAGCTCTTTAGAAACATCTCCTAACCCCTAGACCCTAACCCCTAGACCCTAACCCCTTACTGTCAAGAGGTTAATGAGCTCTTTAGAAACATCTCCTAACCCCTAGACCCTAACCCCTAGACCCTAACCCCTTACTGTCAAGAGGTTAATGAGCTCTTTAGAAACATCTCCTAACCCCTAGACCCTAACCCCTAGACCCTAACCCCTAGACCCTAACCCCTTACTGTCAAGAGGTTAATGAGCTCATACAAGGAGGTGAGTCTCTCACCTTTTTCCATTTATTGATTGTGTCCCAAATGTCACCACATTCCCTTTGTAGTACCTTTGACCAGTGCCCTATATTTTTAAACCAGGTAAGTTGACTGAACACATTCTCATTTACAGCAACAACCTGGGGAATATTTAGGGGTCAGAAGTCTGTTAATTTAACCATGATAGTCCTCCACTGCCAGGGAGTCTTGGGAAACCACTGCGCTTTAATGATGTGAAGGTGTAATGAACGTTGGTGCCACTTGCCCTAATTTACTGTATAACCTTTGACCCGGTCCAGGTGACTGAGCTGGCGGGGTACACAGCCCGTGTGCACGAGATGTTCTCCGTGTTCGAGGACGTGCGTGCGGGGGTGTTTTGTCGCTCTGCGGGGGGACAAGAGACAGGCGAGGGGGAGACTGGGGGAGGGACGCAGGTGGTGCAGCACGGCACGAGGGTGGAGGGACCAATCACGATACGAGGTAAACTGGCTGACAAGGAATTCAACCAATCACTTGTTAGACCAATGTTATTCAGTCGCTTTCTTTTTGTATGTTATTATTTAAAATTCAGATGACAGATTATTGTATGGGACAATACAAAGGTTTATATATTGGTTTCTTAATTTTTAAAAACTTAACACACTAATTAGGTTTCCATCTAATTGGCGACAGATTTTCATGCAAATATTCCAAAAATCTGCATGAAAATAGTTTCAGATAAAGAATCTGCGTGAAACACAATGTAATTTATCTGCTTCAGTGAAACACAATGTAATGTATCTGCTTCAGTGAAACACAATGTAATGTATCTGCTTCAGTGAAACACAATGTAATGTATCTGCTTCAGTGAAACACAATGTAATGTATCTGCTTCAGTGAAACACAATGTAATGTATCTGCTTCAGTGAAACACAATGTAATGTATCTGCTTCAGTGAAACACAATGTAATTTATCTGCTTCAGTGAAACACAATGTAATGTATCTGCTTCAGTGAAACACAATGTAATGTATCTGCTTCAGTGAAACACAATGTAATTTATCTGCTTCAGTGAAACACAATGTAATTTATCTGCTTCAGTGAAACACAATGTCATTTATCTGCTTCAGTGAAACACAATGTCATTTATCTGCTTCAGTGTTCATGTACTGAGTAAAGATCAACTCTACCGATAGTTTTGTCACAAACCGTTAGTTTACATGACATTATTATGGATAAGAGCAAGGAATGTTTATTGGTCACATGGCAGTCAAGCATTGATATTTATTGGAAAGGTGCATCAAGGTCACCGTACTTTCACCACCCTGTGAAGTTAATCATTTATTTAATCTGTAGCCTGATGAACTGCATGGTTTCCTGAGTCGTAGTGGGAGGACAAGACACCATATCGCGTGACTCCAAGTTTACTTCGATGTGATGGTTAGTTAGTTCATATAAGGAAGTCAAATGTAATTATTTTTAAATGTAACCTATATTTAACTAGGCAAGTCTGTTAAGAACAAATTCTTATTTGCAATGACGCCCTGCACCGGCCAAACTCGGACGACACTGGGCCAATTTTGCGCCACAATATGGGACTCCCAATCACTGAGATGCATTGTCTTAGACCACTGAACCAGGTTGTCTGTAGTGACTCCTCTAGTACTGAGATGCAGTGTCTTAGACCACTGAACCAAGTTGTCTGTAGTGACTCCTCTAGTACTGAGATGTAGTGTCTTAGACCACTGAACCAGGTTGTCTGTAGTGACTCCTCTAGTACTGAGATGTAGTGTCTTAGACCACTGAACCAGGTTGTCTGTAGTGACTCCTCTAGTACTGAGATGTAGTGTCTTAGACCACTGAACCAGGTTGTCTGTAGTGACTCCTCTAGTACTGAGATGTAGTGTCTTAGACCACTGAACCAGGTTGTCTGTAGTGACTCCTCTAGTACTGAGATGCAGTGTCTTAGACCACTGAACCAGGTTGTCTGTAGTGACTCCTCTAGCACTGAGATGCAGTGTCTTAGACCACTGAACCAGGTTGTCTGTAGTGACTCCTCTAGTACTGAGATGCAGTGTCTTAGACCACTGAACCAGGTTGTCTGTAGTGACTCCTCTAGTACTGAGATGCAGTGTCTTAGACCACTGAACCAGGTTGTCTGTAGTGACTCCTCTAGTACTGAGATGCAGTGTCTTAGACCACTGAACCAGGTTGTCTGTAGTGACTTGAGCAATATGCTTTTAGTGTGGAACTTTTCTGGGATCTTTTATTTCAGCTCATGAAACACTTTACATGTTGCATTTTATATTAATGGGTTTCCACCACCATTGGTCGCATAATTAACTTTACCGACAAGATCCCACTATGTTGAACAATCTAATTATTGGTGGTTATTTATAAAGTTGTACAGACACTTACTTTTTCCATTTAGATTTTTACAACTAATGACCTTCAATTCATTACATTGTCATTTTTTTTAAATAAACATTTTCTCAATTGTATTTTGCAAATGTATCTTTCTCAAATGTTTGTATATTGTCCCATGTAAGTAATCTGTACTCAATCTTTCCCAAGTGGGACTCAACTAGTCACTAGGCTATTCTGTTAGATCTCAGCCAATCAACACTCTCCTATTAGGGTGTACCAGTAATGTTATTATACTAACATTTTACTGGTACTGAACCTATGGATCTTCTGTGATTATGGTGTGGGCTGTTTTCACCGGATTCTTTGGATGTGTCAAATGTAATTATGTTATTACAACTTAGTGCTAGAAATGGGTATACTGGTATTGTATGATTTGTGTGCACGTGTTAAGTTTGAACTGTCCCGTTGTGCGTGCGCAGGTCAGGTGATAGACGTGGAGAAGGGCATCAGCTGTGAGAACCTTCCCATCATCACACCGTCAGGAGACGTTGTAGTGTCCAGCCTCAACATCAAGGTAACACAGACACCTCGGGATATGAAGCAAGCTCCAACATAACTTAGCAAGCTAGATCTACTGAAGGTTTTCTATAGCTAACCAGCTTCAGTTAGCAGATGCATGGCAGTAGTGTGTAGGCAGGGAAACAGCAGATGCACGGCAGTAGTGTGTAGGCAGGGAAACAACAGATGTACGGCAGTAGGGTGTAGGCAGGGAAACAACAGATGTACGGCAGTAGTGTGTAGGCAGGGAAACAACAGATGTACGGCAGTAGTGTGTAGGCAGGGAAACAACAGAACTCTTCCCGTCAATAATATGCTACTTTTTTTATTTTTAATCCAAAGCATCAAACAGTACATTTCTAGTATGTGATCCCTGCGGGAAGTGAACCCACAACCTTGGCGTTCCCAAGCTCTTACCATTGGCGCCAGTAAGGGCCAACTTCCCAGATTCAGATGAAGCCTATTCCTCCTGGACATAAAAGGGCTGTCAATTTTTATTTAACTAGTCAAGTCAATCAAGAACACATTCTTATTTACAATGACGGCCTCCCTCCAGGCCAGCTTAGACACGGCGTAAACAGGTTATAGATGTAGACACGTACATTAATTACAGAAACATACTGTTCCTAATGACGGCCAACCAAACCTTTAAACTCCTCCAAGGAAACGAGACCATGGAGTTTCAAACTGGTCAAGAGAATTCCAAGACCGCTGACTCTCTAACACTATCGTGTTTCGTTATTTTCTGACCTTGTCAAAGAACAGAGAAACATTTCTGAATGTGTTCTGTTTGTAATGCACAGTGGTTATCGTGAAGAGTAGATATGTTATCTGGACATGTCCTGTTCCAGATAGGACCGCTACAGCTGCTGCCTCAGTTGTCTGTGTCCTTCTGACACTGATACATTTACGTTCACTACCAAACGGCACTCTATTCGTTATATAGTGCACTGCCATAGGTCGAAAGTAGAGCACTATGAAAGGAATAGAGTGTCGTTTGGGACGCAGCGCCAGAGAAAGAAGACTGTGTTTTATTGAACTGTTGCAACACTGACCCAGAGAACCTGGGGTTAGATTGTTAGTATAAACCACATGAGACCATCCTGCTGAGGCTTCACTTATTTTAGTTATTGAGCAACATAATTCTCTGATCCCTAGCACCTGCTTTAAAACACCCTGTGTCCCTAATGGCTCCCTATATAGTGCACTACTTTAGACCAGGGTGCTATGGGACAAATGTATTGCACTAAATGGAGAATAAGGTCCCATTTAGGACAAACTGTGCGTAGTCGTGGTAATACATGTAAAGATATCCTACATCCCTCCGTTAGCGAACTGTCTCAACGCCTATATAATACACTGTGTACAAAACATTATAAACATGGAAAGCATTGGAGTCAACATGGGCCAGCATCCCTGTGGAAGGCTTTTGACACCTTGTAGAGTCAATGTCCTGATGAACCGAGGCTGTTCTGAGGGCAGAAGTAGGTGCTATGCAATATTAGGAAGGTGTTTTTAATGTTTTGTACACTCTGTGTATATGCTTTTTTTTTTTTTTTTGCGTCAACTCAGTTAAACAGTTAAATTCAGTTAATTACTCACAACCCTAAGCACTGCTGCTTTTAACCAAAGTTAATTTCTAATCAGTCTCTCACACGGGCCAATGCCATATGCTTCTATGTTCCTGGGTGTGTTCTAGACGACCACATAATATCCCAGCAAAATGACACCATTCTACATAAGAGCAGCCTTCCTCGCTCTCTGAAAGCCAGTAAACCCTGTGACTTTTTGAAGCCAGTGATTTCTCATACCCTTCCACACCTATATACAACCATTCAGGACTGTATATACATATTCATATGCAGTTGTTTATAATATATCACATGCAATATTGTAAGTAATTCTTGGACTGAACTTACGTAGGCATTCACTCAGGAATGCTGTATCTTTTTTCATTGCTTTTAGTATATCGAATGTGCAATACGTGTATTTATCTGTAATTAAGGACTGTATTTTAAGGGAATTATTATTACCCTAAATTATATCATACACACATTTAGCTATTTAAGTATTTCTCTGCCATCGACCTGTATAGTATAGTTAACCATGCAAATATTCCTTATTTATCTATATCAACTTGCAATATTTATACGTTTTTACCTAACACTCTGTAGCAATGTATAGTGTACATGTTCACTCATACTATGCAATGCCTTTTGTACAGCTTTTGCACTCCAGACTTCTTGTATTTTTACACTTTTTCAGACTGCTGCACTATGTATCGTGTATTTCGTTCTGCCATTTTGCACCTGCCCTGTGTTTTTTTTGTAGCTGACCAATAAAGTAGCTCGCACTCTCTCTCGCTCAGCAATACATGTTTTACAATGTGCTGATTGTTTTCGCTAGCTACATTCCTGCTCCCTACAGAGTGTTTGAGGTAGTAAACCCTGTTTTAGCTAGCTACATTCCTGCTCCCTACAGAGTGTTTGAGGTAGTAAACCCTGTTTTAGCTAGCTACGTTCCTGCTCCCTACAGAGTGTTTGAGGTAGTAAACCCTGTTTTAGCTAGCTACGTTCCTGCTCCCTACAGAGTGTTTGAGGTAGTAAACCCTGTTTTAGCTAGCTACTTTCCTGCTCCCTACAGAGTGTTTGAGGTAGTAAACCCTGTTTTAGCTAGCTACGTTCCTGCTCCCTACAGAGTGTTTGAGGTAGTAAACCCTGTTTTAGCTAGCTACGTTCCTGCTCCCTACAGAGTGTTTGAGGTAGTAAACCCTGTTTTAGCTAGCTACATTCCTGCTCCCTACAGAGTGTTTGAGGTAGTAAACCCTGTGGGAGCCTTTTCTAATGTACTACTCTCTGTAGTGTGTACTCTCAACTTACCCCCCTCTCCCCTCATCTCTCTCTCCATCTGTCCTGTATCAACCCCCCCCCCCCCCCCCCCCCCCCAGGTGGAGGAAGGAATGCACCTGTTAATAACAGGACCTAACGGCTGTGGGAAGAGTTCTCTGTTCAGGATCCTGAGTGGTCTGTGGCCAGTCTATGGAGGGGTGCTTTACAAACCACCACCCCAAAACATGTTCTACATACCTCAGAGGTTAGTACACACACACTTTAGTGGTCTATGGCGCTAAGGCAATTGCTTGGGGTGCTAACACAAGTCTTCAGGTCTCTTAATATACCTGTAACCCTCTTCACAAAAAAAGGTTAAAAGAAAAACCTGAATAAGTAAATAGTTCTCAAGACGTGTTATTTCTAGTTTCTCTGAAGATGTAGCTTTTACTCGTTCTTAGTTTTGGATCAGTTTCTGGTCATTACAAGGTGCGCAGTGGACCGCCCTTAGTTTCCGCTCTGACGTTGTAGACTGGAAGATCACCAGCACGCTTTACTACAACATGTATGTCAGATTCCCACTTGTCGGCTAGTTTGTGTTCTGACCAAGACTCTGTCACCAACATCTAGGGTGGAATTGTTAACATGGATGTCTAATCCTGCCTTGTTCCTTTATGCTGTTTAAGTGCAATAGATTAACTACTGTGACTATGGGGTCACCTTTGTTGGCGGGCGTTGGGCGAATGAAGAGACCAAACAAGTTCTGATGTAATGGAAACCCTCCCGTAAACGATAAATCAAACATTTCCTCAGCCGACCTGTCTATATCCTAGACACTGGTTATCTATTCTTTCTCAATCTTCTCCTTCTCCTCGTATCCGTCTCTCCGTCTGGATCTGCCTCGTGTCGTGCTTCCAATCCACCTCCCTGAGTGTGGCCCGTTTCCTGCTTATATAGGGAGGTAGGGACAATGGGTGTTGTTAATATGCCTTCATTAGAGCATCTACGATACCTGTCCCGGACCGGACAGCAGGTGTCTCCCTAGACCCTGGAGTACAGGTAGGTTACTCAGGCACACATGTCGATCCACCACACTATAACTTTTTTCCAGATGGGATTTCAGATTTTGCACATACCGACTTCAATTTTCAGGGTAAACCAAAGGCTACTTCAACGGGCAGCCTTGGTTGTCTTCTGAACACAAGTTCGTATGGAGTGAATCCGGCGACTTAATTTTTAGTAGAATTGTAGGCATGAACCTTGGCTTGAGGAAATCACTCGTGTTTAGTCTTGAGCTTCTAACATGTTTAGCAACGTCCTGTTAAAGTGTTCAGCAGGGTCGGTGGTACGAAGTTGTTCTCACTTTGTGGATTCCTGCCGGTTCATCGTTTTTTTGATTTTGAAATCTGGGCCTTGATCACTGAAGATGTTCCATTATCCCATAACGGTCAATATAGTGATCCCACAAACATTTTGCGACTGTGCAGGCTTTCTAGTTGGCGCTAGGAATGGCCACTGCATACTTAGTGAAATAATCAGTGATTACCAGCATGTCCATTTGTATTGCTCTTATCTGTTTCCGGAGAGAAAAAGTCCATGCAAATCAACTCCAGGGGTCTGGTGGCTTTGCTGTTTACAAGTGGTCTTTTCCTATGCAGTGGTCTCAGGTTTTAACCTTCTCCACTTAAGCCGCCATCGTCGGCCAATAGAAGTGGGAATGTTCTATGTAGTACTGTGCGCCTCCCATAGTCTGTTCTGGACTTGGGGACTGAAGAGCCCTCTGGTGGCATGTCTTGGGGACTGAAGAGCCCTCTGGTGGCATGTCTTGGGGACTGAAGAGCCCTCTGGTGGCATGTCTTGTGGGGTCTGCATGGTGTGAACTGTGTGCTAGCAGTTTAAACAGACCGCTTGGTGCTGTCAACATGTCAATACAGGTAGTGAAGTCAATCTCTCCTCTAATGGTTTTGCTCGTCATTTCTAGGCAGTTTCTGGCTTCAAACAGGAGACAGGTTGTCATAAAATGGCGCTTCCTCAATTGCAACGATTGAACTGTCAAAGAATTTGCGCACTTCTGATTGGCTGAAAATCTAGTTGGGTCGTTTCTCTCATATTTCACATATTAACCCTCTAGTTGACTTGGCTTACACTAGCAAGCAACAAGATATGCCAAATAAGCAGAAATATCTTATTCCATATGCTTTTGGGTTCAGATTTCTGATTTTGAGTCACTTCAAACTGCCAATGTGAACAAGGCTTAACAGATCTGGCTACGTGTGGATTTGATATAGTTTATTTCATGTCTGTCCATCAGGCCGTACATGTCAGTGGGGACCCTGCGAGACCAGGTGATCTACCCAGACACCGAGACAGAGATGGAGGAGAGAGGATTCACGGACCAGCAGCTAGAGGTGATCCTCGGAACCGTCAACCTGGTCTACATCCTGGAGAGAGAGGGAGGGTGGAGTGCAGAAAGCGACTGGAAGGATGTGTTGTCAGGAGGAGAGAAACAGAGGATGGGGATGGCTCGGATGTTCTACCACAGGTACGTGGCAGTCTGCATATATTATAACAGAGGATGGCTCAGACGTTCTACCACAGGTACGTGGCAGTCTGCATATATTATAACAGAGGATGGCTCGGATGTTCTACCACAGGTACGTGGCAGTCTGCATATATTATAACAGAGGATGGCTCGGATGTTCTACCACAGGTACGTGGCAGTCTGCATATATTATAACAGAGGATGGCTCGGATGTTCTACCACAGGTACGTGGCAGTCTGTATATATTATAACAGAGGATGGCTCGGATGTTCTACCACAGGTACGTGGCAGTCTGTATATATTATAACAGAGGATGGCTCGGATGTTCTACCACAGGTACGTGGCAGTCTGTATATATTATAACAGAGGATGGCTCGGACGTTCTACCACAGGTACGTGGCAGTCTGTATATATTATAACAGAGGATGGCTCGGATGTTCTACCACAGGTACGTGGCAGTCTGTATATATTATAACAGAGGATGGCTCGGACGTTCTACCACAGGTACGTGGCAGTCTGTATATATTATAACAGAGGATGGCTCGGATGTTCTACCACAGGTACGTGGCAGTCTGTATATATTATAACAGAGGATGGCTCGGACGTTCTACCACAGGTACGTGGCAGTCTGCATATACAGTGGGGATAACAAGTATTTGATACACTGCCGATTTTGCAGGTTTTCCGACTTACAAAGCATGTAGAAGTCTGTAATTTTTATCATAGGTACTCTTCAACTGTGAGTGACGGAATCTAAAACAAAAATCCAGAAAATCACATTGTATGATTTTTTTAATAATTAATTTGCATTTTATTGCATGACATAAGTATTTGATCACCTACCAACCAGTAAGAATTCCGGCTCTCACAGACCTGTTAGTTTTTCTTTAAGAAGCCCTCCTGTTCTCCACTCATTACCTGTATTAACTGCACCTGTTTGAACTCGTTACCTGTATAAAAGACACCTGTCCACACACTCAATCAAACAGACTCCAACCTCTCCACAATGGCCAAGACCAGAGAGCTGTGTAAGGACATCAGGGATAAAATTGTAGACCTGCACAAGGCTGGGATGGGCTACAGGACAATAGGCAAGCAGCTTGGTGAGAAGGCAACAACTGTTGGCGCAATTATTAGTAAATGGAAGAAGTTCAAGATGACGGTCAATCTCCCTCGGTCTGGGGCACCATGCAAGATCTCACCTCGTGGGGCATCAATGATCATGAGGAAGGTGAGGGATCAGCCCAGAACTACACGGCAGGACCTGGTCAATGACCTGAAGAGAGCTGGGACCACAGTCTCAAAGAAAACCATTAGTAACACACTACGCCGTCATGGATTAAAATCCTGCAGCGCACGCAAGGTCCCCCTGCTCAAGCCAGCGCATGTCCAGGCCCGTCTGAAGTTTGCCAATGACCATCTGGATGATCCAGAGGAGGAATGGGAGAAGGTCATGTGGTCTGATGAGACAAAAATAGAGCTTTTTGGTCTAAACTCCACTCGCCGTGTTTGGAGGAAGAAGAAGGATGAGTACAACCCCAAGAACACCATCCCAACCGTGAAGCATGGAGGTGGAAACATCATTCTTTGGGGATGCTTTTCTGCAAAGGGGACAGGACGACTGCACTGTATTGAGGGGAGGATGGATGGGTCCATGTATCGCGAGATCTTTGCCAACAACCTCCTTCCCTCAGTAAGAGCATTGAAGATGGGTTGTGGCTGGGTCTTCCAGCATGACAATGACCCGAAACACACAGACAGGGCAACTAAGGAGTGGCTCCGTAAGAAGCATCTCAAGGTCCTGGAGTGGCCTAGCCAGTCTCCAGACCTGAACCCAATAGAAAATCTTTGGATGGAGCTGAACGTCCGTATTGCCCAGCGACAGCCCCGAAACCTGAAGGATCTGTATGGAGGAGTGGGCCAAAATCCCTGCTGCAGTGTGTGCAAACCTGGTCAAGAACTACAGGAAACATATGATCTCTGTAATTGCAAACAAAGATTTCTGTACCAAATATTAAGTTCTGCTTTTCTGATGTATCAAATACTTATGTCATGCAATAAAATGCTAATTAATTACTTAAAAATCATACAAAGTGATTTTCTGGATTTTTGTTTTAGATTCCGTCTCTCACAGTTGAAGTGTACCTATGATAAAAATTACAGACTTCTACATGCTTTGTAAGTTAGAAAACCTGCAAAATCGGCAGTGTATCAAATACTTGTTCTCCCCACTGTATTATAACAGAGGATGGCTCGGATGTTAAGGAAACACTTAGCCATCAAATGAACTGTCTTCATCCCAAGGCATGTTTAAGGATGTAAAGTGTTATAATGAGCAGAGAATCTGCTCTGCTACCGAGTCTCAACATGATAACATATACATTATTAAACCGTATCAGTGTTAGAGGAATGTAAACGGTATCTTTGGATTTCCTACTAATGCAGGGTGTGTTTTGTCTTCCCCCAGGCCTAAGTATGCCCTGTTAGATGAGTGCACCAGTGCTGTCAGCATTGACGTGGAGGGGAAGATCTTCCAGGCTGCAAAGGATGCTGGGATAGCACTGCTTTCTATAACCCACCGACCCTCCCTCTGGTCAGTGCGCTTATCAATCAAACAATTAATATATATATAGCCTTTTACACATTCTATGTATTCATTAATTTAACAATTCCTGTTTTTATGGGAACATAAATATAAAATTAGATTTGTTTATTGATCTAATCTATGTGCATACATACATACATACATACATACATACATACATACATACATACATACATACATACATACATACATACATACATACATACATACATACATGTAAGTGTGTGTGTAACATGTTACGTAACAATTGACGCTAGGCCAATTATGCGCAGCCCTATGGGACTCCCAATCTCGGACGGTTGTGATACAGCCTGGATTCGAACCAGGGTGTCTGTAGTGACTCCTCTAGCACTGAGATGCAGTGCCTTAAACCGCAGCGCCACTCAGGATTATCTGAATTAGGCCCACAAAGTTATACCTACGGAGGAACTTTGAATGTCTTTGATCTTCCGAGTTGGTTTAATATTGGACCAGAGCAGATGTTAAATAGCTAGATGACAATCTTGTGTGCAGAGCAGCATTATAATAAAAACAATGTTCAACATGATAACTGTAGTATCCTTAACTTGCATTGAAGTTGTCAGTAGGCTACAGTAACCTATGCTTCAGAGGGGAGGGGCAGGTAGCCTCCAGCTGGCAGGTTTGAGTGACAGAGTAAGGGCAGGTAGCCTCCAGCTGGCAGGTTTGAGTGACAGTAAGGGCAGGTAGCCTCCAGCTGGCAGGTTTGAGTGACAGAGTAAGGGCAGGTAGCCTCCAGCTGGCAGGTTTGAGTGACAGAGTAAGGGCAGGTAGCCTCCAGCTGGCAGGTTTGAGTGACAGAGTAAGGGCAGGTAGCCTCCAGCTGGCAGGTTTGAGTGACAGAGTAAGGGCAGGTAGCCTCCAGCTGGCAGGTTTGAGTGACAGAGTAAGGGCAGGTAGCCTCCAGCTGGCAGGTTTGAGTGACAGAGTAAGGGCAGGTAGCCTCCAGCTGGCAGGTTTGAGTGACAGAGTAAGGGCAGGTAGCCTCCAGCTGGCAGGTTTGAGTGACAGAGTAAGGGCAGGTAGCCTCCAGCTGGCAGGTTTGAGTGACAGAGTAAGGGCAGGTAGCCTCCAGCTGGCAGGTTTGAGTGACAGAGTAAGGGCTTTGCATAGGCGCTTTGTTGTGATTTTTGTGGGACTTGAAAAAAATGCCTGGAATGTAAAATTACTTTATTAAACGTTTCCCATGCTTTTAAAATAACGGTTCTGTTCCGGAACCATGTAGATCACTTTCGGTTTGGATCCCTGAACCAATTCTAACCCTTGGTCAAAAGACCAATTAGTGGAAATAGGGTGTGTGTGTGTATAAACACTAGGAAACCAATGAAATGGGACCTTTTTTTGTGACTAATGAATATAACCCAGAATTGGATTACCTCTGTAAACGCGGTCTTTGAGAACCACTGGGTTGTAGATGAGTAGTCATGTGCATCCTCCAGTAGGGGGCAGTGGTGATCTGAGAGTTAAGCCTCCTGTCTGTCACTGCTGTGTCTTATGGAGTAGTGGGCCCAGGCCAGGCAGGAACATCCCCGTACCCCTAGTCACTTCATATGGAGTAGTGGGCCCAGGCCAGGCAGGAACATCCCCGTACCCCTAGTCACTTCATATGGAGTAGTGGGCCCAGGCCAGGCAGGAACATCCCCGTACCCCTAGTCACTTCATATGGAGTAGTGGGCCCAGACCAGGCAGGAACATCCCCTAGTCACTTCATATGGAGTAGTGGGCCCAGACCAGGCAGGAACATCCCCTAGTCACTTCATATGGAGTAGTGGGCCCAGACCAGGCAGAAACATCCCCTAGTCACTTCATATGGAGTAGTGGGCCCAGACCAGGCAGGAACATCCCCTAGTCACTTCATATGGAGTAGTGGGCCCAGACCAGGCAGGAACATCCCCTAGTCACTTCATATGGAGTAGTGGGCCCAGACCAGGCAGGAACATCCCCTAGTCACTTCATATGGAGTAGTGGGCCCAGACCAGGCAGGAACATCCCCTAGTCACTTAATGTAGATCTGAAAGTATCAGTTCATATGTTTTGAATAATGAATAATTTCCCCATACAGCTCCTATATGATCTCAGCTCCAATCTCTCTGGATAAGAGTGTCTGCTAAATGATTCAGTTAGGGGCTGTTTAGGACAGGGCTGTGGTCTCATCTTATTCAACATGGCTGTTTAGGACAGGGCTGTGGTCTCATCTTATTCAACATGGCTGTTTAGGACAGGGCTGTGGTCTCATCTTATTCAACATGACTGTTTAGGACAGGGCTGTGGTCTCATCTTATTCAACATGGCTGTTTAGGACAGGGCTGTGGTCTCATCTTATTCAACATGACTGTTTAGGACAGGGCTGTGGTCTCATCTTATTCAACATGACTGTTTAGGACAGGGCTGTGGTCTCATCTTATTCAACATGACTGTTTAGGACAGGGCTGTGGTCTCATCTTATTCAACATGACTGTTTAGGACAGGGCTGTGGTCTCATCTTATTCAACATGACTGTTTAGGACAGGGCTGTGGTCTCATCTTATTCAACATGACTGTTTAGGACAGGGCTGTGGTCTCATCTTATTCAACATGACTGTTTAGGACAGGGCTGTGGTCTCATCTTATTCAACATGTTCTGAATGTTTCAGCGGTTCGGTTTGAGCATCTTGATCACACACTGAGCAGTTGTTTGGGATGTAAGGTGGTTTGAAGATGAGGGATGTGTAGTGCTCAGGGAGTCTGGTTTTAATAATGTTAGGAGGTCCACCTTTCCTTCCTTCCCCTTCCAGGAAGTACCACACCCACCTGCTTCAGTTTGACGGAGAGGGCGGATGGCGCTTTGAGAAGCTGGACGCCTCCACGCGTCTCTCTCTCCAGGGTGAGAAACAGAAGCTAGAGTCCCAGCTCTCTGGGATACCCAAGATGCAACAGCGCCTGTCGGATCTCTGCCGCATGCTGGGGGAGGACACCCTGTCAGGAAGCCGGGGAGGAGAGGAAGCCGGGGAGGAGAGGAAACCAGAGGAGGAGAGGAAACCAGAGGAGGAGATGAAGGATGTGTAGGATGATCATCTGAGATGGATGGATGGATGGATGGATGGATGGGATGGAAAAAGTTTGGGCCCTGTCTAGAAACATCCCCTAGGCACTTCTCCCCTAGGCACTTCTCCCCTAGGCACTTCTCCCCTAGGCACTTCTCCCCTAGGCAAGGTGGAGCTGCACTCCTATTAATGTTACTAATAGTACCAGTCCAATTCTTTCAGATCCTCCACCAGTGCTCAGGCCATCGGGTGTAGACCCTAGGGGATGTTTCTAGACTGGGTCTACTGTATAATATGGTTCTGAAGTTTCACCAACCACTCAGATGTGGCTTTTAAAGTGTAAAGGGAACCTGAGCAGCAGTTTGGGGTATGGGAGAGGAAGTATACTCGAGGGGACAGTGTGAGGGTGGTAGTGTAGTGTACCACTGGGCTGTGGAGTGGGAGGAGGAGGAGGAGAATCTCCGCCAGTTGTTGATGATGATGATGAAGGACACCTTGAAAGACCTTTTCTTTCAACGTCTCTCTCCTCTCCTACCATCTTTCTGCTATCGTCTCAACGGAATTTAATGAAATCTCTGGTGCACACAGTTGAGGATGCATCTCAAATATCCCCCTATTCCCTATATAGTGCACTACTTTTGACCAGGGCCCCTAGGAACAGGGTGCCATTTGGGACGGAACGCTGGTGGGAGAGGTGACTGACTGGCCTCTTCAGAACCATCTGCTGTACTGAATTTCAACAAATATTTTATTTTTTATAGAGTTTGACACTATATATTTCTGAATAGTGGAAAGATTCTTTTAAAGGTTTCTTATGATGAATGTAACAATCTATATTGTATTAGTCTGTGCTGTATGTATACAATTGATACAAAGGTAATAACCTTTTACTTTGCGTATAGATTGATTTATTAAATTATATTTTGTAGAGTAACTTACACCAGGTGTGTTTTCATTCTGTAGTGTTAGCTACCAATATTTAGCAATTTGTAAATTTGTTCTAAATTTAGATATTAGTCAACTGATAATCTAAAGATATTAGCCTGTGTCACGTTTGTGCCTTAAGAATCGGACACTTTTATTTAAATTTTTTCAATTTGTCTAAAATGGCATACCCAAATCTAACAGCCTGTAGGATATGCATATTCTTGATACCATTTGAAAGGAAACACTTTGAAGTTTGTCGAAATGTGAAGTTAATGTAAGAGCATATAACACATTTTTCTTTTTTTTGTCACATCTTTGAAATGCAAGAGAGAGGACATAATATTACTTAGGAGTCCAGACGCAATTTAGATTTTGGCCACTAGATGGCAGCAGTGTATGTGCAAAGTTTTAGACATCCAATGAACCATTGCATTACTGTTCAAAATGTTGTATCATGTCTAGCACAAATCTGCCTATTGGTTTATTGATACATTTTCAAGTACACAACTGTACACTCTCCTCAAACAATAGCATGGTACTCTTGGACAGTGCAGTTAGATTAAATTCTTGTTAATCTTTCTGCCCATATAATATTTTCTTGTTACTTACAGCATCATGCTAATCACATTAGCGCATGTTAAAGTGTACCGAGGGCGGGACACCGATCCTGTAGACGTTTTAAGTGCCCTTAACCTAAATGATTATGGTTTTGTTGTTTTCCCACTAACTATAGAATATTGAAAGGTATCAGTTGGGAACTGTGAGGGCCTAACGATTTATAAAAAGTTATATTTCATCTTTACAATGATCTTCTGATTTTATCTCATCAATTTTTGGGAAGAGAAGTGTTAATACTGAGGAGAAAATATCTAATCAGGATTTTCTTTCGTCTCTGGGTAGAAAAATCTAGCTAGCTCAATCAAATGTGGGCTGGGCTTTCAGAAGATGGACAGAAGGCCTCTGGCATTTTAACTGTATTAGACCTTTTGCAAACATTGCCGCACAAGAGTGCCACACACACACGTTGGTGGCAGAACCATTTACATGTTGCTTATGAGTGCATTTCACACTACTTTTGAATTATAATTGGATGTCCTGCTTAAGGTTTGTCATCGCAAATCAACTGCATTATACTTTAACAGTTAAACTTCCACCAGTAAAATGGGTCTTTTGGCTTTTGCTACAACTGATGCATCCAAAATGGTTATTTTGTAAAGATCACAACCAAATATGATCTTAGTGACTGTCCAAGCAGCAATCAAAACATTGTAAGTGTATGAGAACCCAAAAAATGTATTTTGTTTGAAGTAACTTAAATAAAAACAGGTAACTAGCTAGCTTGTGATGTGCGACAATGGCAACTAAGGTGGATGTTTGTTAGCATTCGAGTAAAATACAGTATTTTTAATGGGAAGTAATAGCTGGTTTTGTTAAATTCATTTTGGAAATGAAATGCTTTTGTATTGTTCTGATGTCATGGTTCCTACTGGAGTTAATGGGTGCTTATTCTGCAACATTATCTGATGTCGCTGTCACTATTGGTGATGGTGTGTTATTAGGCTACCATCTTATGCTATGTGTCACGTGTCCAGGCCGGTTCTGTTTCCATGTGCGGCAGCCCGAAGCCCGGCCAGGCCAGTTCTGTTTCCATGTGCGGCAGCCCGAAGCCCGGCCAGGCCGGTTTTGATTGATTCATAATGTCATGAAAGCATTGCACCTCCTCCACTAGAATGGTCCGACTACAGAAGATAGTTTTATTTTTGAGTTTGATAACTTATTGGAAGATTTTTGGTCCCTCTGAAGGCCTAGGTCCTATAGTCATGGTTCGCCACTGAAACGTATACTATTAACTATAGAATATTGAAACTAATAGCTGACAATTAGCCTCCAATTAGTTTATTTTTAATCAGAGAAGCTGTCATTGTCCGTTATGCATTTTATATGTAGATGGGTCAATTTAAATATTAGAAAATGAAATGAATAACTCGTTTTTATCCTTATTTAATCATTCTGTTTCTGATAGACATTCAAACCTGAATGAATCTAGTTATTCAGCTTCAAGAAAGATAATTATTCACTTGTCTTATATTTAGCCTACAAACCATTCTTAGTCTGTCTGACAATTATAATAATGCATGTTCAATATAGTTTTCCAGTGTCCTTTCTTGAATAGACAATCAGATGTTGAGTTTCTGTGTATCCCAGACAGAGTAGTAACATTACGTTTATGTTGAATATTTTTCTTAAACCCGATTTTAAAAGCCTTACTAGAATTAATTAATACCACTTTAGCAGTGGTGACAAACAAAATGTGGGATGCATGCCAGCAAAGCCACTACATTAACTACACAACACTAAACAATACATTAACTACACAACACTACACTAAACAATACATTACCTACACAACACTACACTAAACAATACATTAACTACACAACACTACACTAAACAATACATTAACTAAACAATCAGCGGAGCCTTGTCTGGCAGTGAAACAGTTCATTCAGCCTCATTTACTGCCTTTTTAAAACATAGCTGATATGGCTGACTTGCTTAAACAAATGTGGTTTCTACTGATAATTGAGATGTACAAACTATGGCATAAGGGGACGACAAGCGGATAAGAAGCAATCTGTAATTTAGATTAAGACATTAATGAGCGAGCTAGGACGGACGTAGTCAATATAACTATTTGTTCAGCACTTTTGAAATGTACAGTAACAGAATTCAGAACATGGGCCGTTCTTACAGTGTTCTCCCTGTACACCAAGTCCGAACCGTAGGATAAATAAAGGGGGCAGACAATGAATGCTCTTACTGCCGCTCTATGTATCGTGTATCTGTCTTTTGTGTATTTCGTCCTGGCATTTTGCACCTGCCCTGTGTTTCGTTGCTGCTTGAGAAAGTAATTTCCCCCTCGGGGATCAATAAAGTATCTATCTACAATATTCAATGATTACATTTCTCTAAAACAGGTTATAGGCTACATGTGCACCACCAAGTCAGAACAGTAGGTGAAATTATTAGGGTGATGCACATGGGCCACTAACAGCTTACTACACAACATACACTAAGTATTACTTTCTTAGCTACAGTATACATACAGTTGAAGTCAGAAGTTCACATACACTTAGGTTGAAGTCATTAAAACTAATTTTTCAAGTCTACTTTGTGCATGGCACAAGTAATTCTTCCAACAATTGTTTACAGAGAGATTATTTCACTTATAATGAACTATATCACAATTCCAATTCCAGTGGTTCAGAAGATTACATACACTAAGTTGACTGTGCCTTTAAACATTCCAGAAAATGATGTCATGGTTTTAGAAGCTTCTGATAGGCTAATTGACATAATTTGAGTCAATTGGAGGTGTACCTGTGGATGTATTTCAAGGCCTACCTTCAAACTCAGTCCCTCTTTGCTCGACATCATGGGGAAATCAGCCAAGACCTCAGGAAAAAAATGGTAGACCACAAGTCTTGTTCAGCAATTTCCAAACGCCTGAAGGTACCATGTTCATCTCTACAAACAATAGTATGCAAGTATAAACACCGTGGGACCACGCAGCCGTCATACCGCTCAGGAAGGAGACACGTTCTGTCTCCTAGAGATGAACATACTTTGGTGCGAAAAGTGCAAATCAAAGATTGTACTTTTTGGAGAAATGTCCTCTGGTCTGATGAAACAAAAATGGAACTGTTTGGCCATAATGACCATCGTTATGTTTGGAGGAAAAAGGGGGAGGCTTGCAAGCCGAAGAACACCATCCCAACCGTGAAACACGGGGGTGGCAGCATCATGTTGTGGGGGGGCTTTGCTGCAGGAGGGACTGGTGCACTTCACAAAATAGATGGCATCATGAGGAAGGACAATTATGTGGATATATTGAAGCAACATCTCAAGACATCAGTCAGGAAGTTAAAGCTTGGTGGCAAATGGGTCTTCCAAATGGACAATGACCCCAAGCATACTTCCAAAGTTGTGGCAAAATGGCTTAAGGACAACAAAGTCAAGGTATTGGAGTGGCCATCACAAAGCCCTGACCTCAATCCTATAGAACATTTGTGGGCAGAACTGAAAAAGCGTGTGCGAGCAAGGAGGCCTACAAACCTGACTCAGTTACACCAGTTCTGTCAGGAGGAATGGGTCAAAATTCACCCAACTTATTGTGGGAAGCTTGTGGAAGGCTACCCGAAACGTTTGACCCAAGTTAAACAATTTAAAGGCAATGCTACCAAATACTAATTGAGTTTATGTCAACTTATGACCCACTGGGAATGTGATGAAAGAAATAAAATCTGAAATAAATCATTCTCTCTACTATTATTCTGACATTTCACATTCTTAAAATAAAGTGGTGATCCTAACTGACCTAAGACAGGGAATTTTTACTAGGATTAAATGTCAGGAATTGTGAAAAACTGAGTTTAAATGTATTTGGCTAAGGTGTATGTAAACTTCCGACTGAATGACGGGTCGCCACTGCGCATTATACATGCCAAACCGGGCTCACCCCCTTTGAAGAAGCGACGCTCCTTTTTTACGCCCTATTCTCTACCACGTGTTGCATTGTGGGTGCATGTCCAAACAACCGCAACTCACCCACGAACGGCACCGTTTCCAGCAGACTGCGGACGCTCCTCTCCGGCGGCGGAAAACACCGCTCCGCTCAGACGCGTCCTCTGGTTCGGGGGCGGGGTCGACTCGTCGTCATTCATCCAATAGAATAAACCAAGCACACCGATCTACGAGAGGTAAGTCCACTTTTCTATACTTGCGACTTCGTTGGCTAACTAACTTGCTAATGTTAGCTAAATGTAGCATGGCTGCTGAAGTCAAAACAAAGTAATTTGTTAAAACTGTTGAAAGTAAGCCTGTTGCTGTCGCATGAAAGTGTTTCTTTGGACGTAGTTGGCTATTTCTTATGTCAGCACTTCCTACTATCCCTCTCACGACATACTTTCTACGCATTCCTACACACACACACCTACACACACACCTACACACACACACACACACACACACACCGACACACCGACACACACACACACACCGACACACACACACACACAGACACACACACACACACACACACACACACACACACACACACACACACCGACACACACACACACACACAGACACACACACACACACACAGACACACACACACACACACACAGACACACACACACACACAGACACACACACACACACAGACACACACACACACACAGACACACAAACACACACACACACACACAGACACACACACACACACACACACACCGACACACACACACACCGACACACACACAGACACACACACCGACACCGACACACACGCACACACGGTCGGTCGGTCGCTCAAGGTGTTTTCAGAGGCAGATAGTATACTTATACTTATACTCACGCCCCATGTATATCAAACTGAGTTTGTCAACTGAAATAACAACCTATCAGGCATCAAAGACCAGCAGTTCTGGTGTGTTTTTAAGGGAAATTCCTGTAGTTCACGCAACAGAGCTATTATAAAGTGTCCGCCTGGTTCAAAGCTAACTTTGTGTGAATGCCATCCGTGATTATGATAATTTTTTAAACACCTGCCCACCTGTCAGTCTGTTCTGTAGTAGAGCTAGAGGTACCGCAATGCCTGGCAAAGGTGGACAGGACAATACATTTCAATTGTTGGCAGCATATCTTTAATTGAAACATTTGTATCTGTAAATGATATTACTTCACTTTTACAGATAAGAATGTGTAAACCAAAAGAACGTCTGTACTTGACATTGAGCCTTGTTTGGGTAGAGCAACCAATCAGTTGTACCACTGCCTCTAAATCACACGTTCCCTTAGTGTGACTTCTATTTTCCTGGTGTCATCATTGTCAACAGATCAAGATGTGGAAGACATTGGCCCCCATTTCATCCATTGAAGCTGCTTTAGGATGGGTGTTGTGTCCATGGACATTGATTGGGTTGTGCCATTGTCACTTCCTCTTACATTCCCATAGTGACATTCTGGCTTTTTCTCCTGGTGTGTGTTTCTCAAGGTTATAAACTCTGTCAACCTAACCTATATCCACCCATCCCTCCATAAACTGTCACATGCACATGACCACACACACTGTAGTTAGCCTATACCCCCCCCCCACCTCTCCTCCTCTCTTCCTCTCTCCCTCCCCCTCCTCCTCTCTCCCCCCTCCTCTCCTCTCTTCCTCTCTCCCTCCCCCTCCTCCTCTCTTCCCCCCTCCTCTCCGCTCTTCCTCTCTCCCCCCTCCTCCTCCTCTCTCCCCTCCTCCTCCTCCTCTCTCCCCTCCTCCTCCTCCTCTCTTCCCCCCCTCCTCCTCCTCTCTTCCCCCCTCCTCTCCTTTCTCCCCCCTCCTCCTCCTCTCTTCCCCCCTCCTCTCCGCTCTTCCTCTCTCCCCCCTCCTACTCCTCTCTCCCCCCCTCCTCCTCCTCTCTCCCCCCTCCTCCTCCTCTCTTCCCCCCTCCTCTCCTTTCTTCCCCCCCTCCTCTTCTCTTCCCCCCCTCCTCCTCTCTTCCCTGTATCCCACCTCCTCTCTGCCTCCTCCTCATCCTCTCTGCCTCCTCCTCCTCCTCCTCCTCCTCCTCTCTGCCTTCTCTCCCCCTGCTTCAGGATTAGTGAATTCCCCCTGCCTCCCATCCTGATGACTGTGTATACTTCTTAATCTCTAACAGCCCCTAACACACCACTCTCTAACATACACACACTCACTAGGGTTGGGCGGTATCCAGATGTTCATACCGTTTCTGTACCATACCAGGGTATGCTGTATTACTGGAAGTGCACACAAGGGGCGCTATAGTTTTTGTTTTACGCACAGAACAATTTAGGCAACATGGATCTTGATCCAGGAGGGAATTGAATGTCTCTGCTGTAACCACAAAGCTTGATCTTGACATCTAGACACTTAGTTAGCAAGTTAGCTAACCAAATGCATAGCTGGAGCCCTGAGCTGCATATAATTTCACACATCGTACCAACTGGTAAACGGTATATCGCCAAAGCCTAACACACATATGTGTACACACACGCCATAAGACCATTTTAAAGCTGCAATATGTAACTTTTTTGCTGACCTAACCAAATTCGCATAGAAATATGAGTTATAGATCTGTCACTCTCATTGAAGAAGCGGTAGATATTTTCTATGTGTGCTACTTCTGTGTTTCCCATTCCTAAGTTTAGTTTTTGCGTCATTTACCTTCGGTTTTGTACATCAGCTTCAAACAACTGAAAATACAATATTTCACAGCGGTTTAGATGCTACAATGATTCTCTACACAATGACTGCTTGTTTTGTCACATAAACTGAAACAACAAACAAGCTATTGGATTTTAGCAACCAGGAAATGGTGGAGAGATTCCTACATATTGCACCTTTTAAATAGTTAACCAATAGCTACCCGGACTACCTTCACTGACCCTTTTAACTCTTTAGACTCATTACATGCACTGCTGTTACTGTTTATTCTCTGTCCTGTTGCCTAGACACTTTATCCCTACCTACAATGCCTTGCAGAAATATAGAGATCCCTTGGATTTCTTTACATTTTATTGTTATAAAGTAGAATTAAAATGGATTTAATTGTCAGTTTGTCAACACAAAATACTGTCATAGTGGAATATTATTATTATTATTATTATTATTATTGTGATAAATTCACAAATAAAATACAGTTGTTGCATAACTATTTTTGTTTAGGCAAGCATAAATTAGTTCAGAAGTAAAATGTGGCTTAACAATTAACAATAATAAGTCATAGTTATTCACTCTGTGTAAAATAATAGGGCTTGACATGATGTTTAAAATGACCACTCCTTCCTCTGTCCCCATGCACATCTGGAAGGTCCCTCAGTCAACTATTGCATTTCAAGCACACTCATTAAGAAGGGCAGTGATTGGTAGATGGGTAACAAAAGCCTCATTAAGAAGGGCAGTGATTGGTAGATGGGTAACAAAAGCCTCATAAAGAAGAGCAGTGATTGGTAGATGGGTAACAATAATACATCAGACATGTAATATCTCTTTAAGCACGGTCAAGTTAATAATTATACTGTGGATTATATATTAAACCAGCCAGACACATCAGACAGTCTTCCTTCTGAACTGAGCTGCAGAACAGGAAGGAAACTGTCCAGGGATGAGGCCATGAGGCCATTGGTGATTTTAAAACGGCTTCAGAGTTCATTGTCTGGTGGCAGAAAAGTGAGGATGAATCCACAACATTGTAGTGACTCCACAATAATGAGGAATACTACACCATATATACAAAAGTGAGTTGACTCTTCACATGGGATGATTTCACTGAACAACAAAAGAAAGGGAATATTGAATTAAACTTTTTCAACATGCATCTGTAAATTGAAACTAAAGCTTTGGTTGTCTTCCTCCCAGGCTTCTATGTCTTCTCCCTGGACCTCCTCAGTGTTCACCTCTTGAACATCAGACTCTGAGGCCTCATCTTCAATGTCAATTTCCAACCTTAACCTTGTTGAGGATGACTTGTTGTCAGGCTCAAAAAGCCTCAAATTTGCCCGGATGGCCACCAATTTTTCAACCCTTGTATTGGTCAGCCTGTTGGGTGCTTTGGTGTGTGTGTTCCCTAACAAGGACCAGTTGTGCTCTGAGGCGGCTGATGTTGGTGGGATTTGGAGGATGATCGAGGCAACAGGGGAAAGAGTCTCAGATCCACAAAGTCCCTTCCACCATGTGGCTGATGAGATATGTTGGCACGACTGCCATATTGCATCTCCATCCCAAAGCCCTTGCTTGGAAGTGTACTTCGCCAGACTGCCAAGAACCTTGCCCTCATCCAGACCAAGGTGGCGAGACATGGTAGAGATGACACCATAGGCCTTGTTTGTCTCTGCACCAGACAGGATGCTCTTGCCAGCCTACTTGGGGTCCAACATGTATGCTGCGGAGTGTATGGGCTTCACGCTTTTTGATGTATTTCAGAACTGCAGTTTCCTCTGCTTGGAGCAACAGTGAAGTGGGCAGGGCAGTACGGATTTATTCTCTTACATCTGAAAGCAGTTTGAACATCAGACAGGATGGCACTGTCTCCTCAATCCGTGCAATGGCTACTGCTATAGGTTTCAGGAGTTTCAGGCTGCTTACCACTCTCTCCCAAAATACATCATCCAGGAGGATCCTCTTGATGAGGCTGTCCATATCGGCAGACTGGGATATGGCCATTTCTTGGAGAGACTCCTTCCCCTCCAGGAGACTGTCAAACATGATGACATCACCACCCAATGGGTGTTGCTGGGCAGCTTCAATGTGATGCTCTTATTCTTCTCACTTTGCTTGGTGAGGTAGATTGCTGCTATAACTTGATGACCCTTCACATACCTAACCATTTCCTTGGCTCTCTTGTAGAGTGTATCCATTGTTTTCAGTACCATGATGTCCTTGAGGAGCAGATTCAATGCATGAGCAGCACAGCCAATGGGTGTGATGTGAGGGTAGGACTCCTACACTTTAGACCAAGCAGCCTTCATGTTCGCAGCATTGTCTGTCACCAGTGCAAATACCTTCTGTGGTCCAAGGTCATTGGCGACTGCCTTCATCTGCACTGTAGAGACCGGTGTGTCTGTTGTCCCTTGTGTCTGTGCTCTTGTAGAAAACTGGTTGAAGGGTGGAGATGATGTAGTTAATTTGCCCACGAACATTCAACCACCCATCAGAGACGATTGCAATATATTCTGCTTTCTCTATGATTGGCTTGACCTTCACTTGAACTCTGTTGAACTCTGCATCCAGCAAATGAGTAGATAAAGCATGTCTGGTTGGAGGGGTGTATGCTGGGTGAAGAACATTCAGAAATCTCTTCCAATACACACTGCCTGTGAGCATCAGAGGTGAACCAGTTGCATACACAGCTCGAGCAAGACATTCATCAGCATTTCTCTGACTACATTCCTCCATTGAGTCAAAACAACTTCTTATTCCAGGAGGACCATGAGCTGTTGCTATCGATAAGGTGTCTGATTCATCATTTACATATAAGTAGAGGGACTTTTGTCAGAGGTTGCTTGTTGTGAGCGCTGAGGGAACTTTATGCACTTGGCCAGATGATTCTGCATCTTTGTTGCATTCTTCACATATGATTTGGCACAGTATTTGCAAATGTACACAGCTTTTCCTTCTACATTAGCTGCAGTGAAATGTTTCCACATATCAGATAGTGCCCGTGGCATTTTTCAGTAAAGATTAGAAAAGAATGAGTAAAAAATAACAAAATACAACTCCTTTGTATGATAAGTGTTTTAAAATGAAACATGTATGGAAACAGGTGAATTAACACTCCTCAGTTAGCAGGCTCAAGCAAGCTAAAACCCACATGGTAGCAAAAACTAACCAGCAGAAATTGTTAACAAGTTAGAAGTTAGAACAAGAAACACACTTTGCTTTAGGCTACTATTTACTAATTAACAAAAAATTATGCATGTCATATAAAATATATTCACCCCACCCAGTATTGTAATCAGAACTTACCAGAAAGCATGTAGTCTTTGGCTCAGACAGTGTAGTAGTCTGGGCTCAATAGCATCTCATTAGTGTACAAGATATTGAGAATCAGCTGTACATGTGATGGAAGAATGCACTGTGCATGAAGAGGGTTGTGATTCCATTGAATTGGGGATAGTTTAACCAGAATATGCCACAAGACCTAGAATTGCCTTATGTTTATCCCACAAAAAAGGTTCACTGTTAAAAGCTAACTTATTTGATGAATTTAAGCAAAATTCCCCAAATTACAGGGCTTAACTTGCCATGGAAAATGTCTGGGAAAATTCTTGAGATTTACCGGAAAGTTTCCGACCCTACTTTAATCTGCTTGAAAATCTATTGCAATAATTGAAAATTGCTGTCTAGTCATCATCCCCAACATCTTTAATAATTTTGAAAATAATAATGGGCAAATGTTGCAAAATCCAGGTGTGCAAAGCTCTTATAGAGAGTCTCACAGCTGTCATCGATTGCTACAGGTTTTCAGGATCTCTCCTGGTCTGAATAGGCAACGACGTGGGGAGTTTGTCTCCGATCTCAAAAACAGCTAAATCAGGGCCAAAATCATGTAGTAGAAAACCCTTAGGCCATAGGGGGTTTTAAGCACTTTCTGTAGACTGGGGAATATGGGATAGTAATATTAACAGTAATATTGTTACAGCAGAATCACAATATGGTGAAATTGGTGAGGTTTCTAGTACGTTGTTGTTTGAGCATTGATAAGCTTGTAGTTGTAGTTGTTAACATGCACTAGCGTCTCTAGCCTATACAGAGTAATAGTTTAGGGGTATTCAACTCTGACCCTACGGAGGTCCGGAGCCTGATACTTTTCGGTTCTACCGGATAATTAATTGCACCCACCTGGTGTCCCAGGTCTAAATCAGTCCCCGATTTTAGAGGGGAACAATGAAACCAGTTTGGACAACTTTTTTCAATCAGAACCTCCAATAGGTTAACCGTTTATTGCTGTCAGATATCCGCTTACATATGAGCCTCTCTGTCAGTTTGACTTTCATTTAAATAATTCTCATGTTGAGATTTTTTGGCTGATTTTAGAATATTGATATTGTCCCTCTCACCTCTAAACTCTTATCACACAATTTGGATTAGGCAGGGATTGTGTCTGTGTCTGACGAGACACCACACACCACACACACCACACACCACACACACCACACACCACACACACCACACACACACACACATCCAATGAACATAACAGATGACCGGTTTAGTTTGAATGAATGTCCTTATGTTGTAGATTATGGGACAATTTGCACTTGTCTTCAAAGCATTGATAGACTTTACAACACATGGCAGTATTTTACTCCTAACATGGAGGTTTATGGAGGTAATGAGCGAAACCCAGATAAAACAAAAAACATGATTGTGGGGATTTTCGCAATGTAATCCATTTAATGGGTCTTTGAAGGAAGGATGGTTGACATACAGTATATTTGTATCTAAAAGCATAATTGAGAAAAAAGTGTTGGCATATTTATGACATTTGGGCCTTACGTAGGCCTCCTTTAAGACTCCACAATGTTAATCTGATTTAGAATATTGACATTGTCCAACCCCTAACCCCTAACCCCTAACCCCTAACCTCTAACCCCTAACCTCTAACCCCTAACCTCTAACCCCGGTGTTCTAATGCTACAATTGTTTTAATGTAAAGCTTTATATCAAAATATCAAAGTATTTTGATTTCAAAAACTTTTTAACTTGAATTTAATTTAACCTTTATTTAACTAGGCAAGTCAGTTAAGAACAAATTCTTATTTACAATGTCAGCCTACCTACAGGGTCAGCCTCTGGAGCAAATTAGGGTTAAGTGCCTTGCTCAAGGACACATCAACAGGATTTTCACCTTGTCGGCTCAGGTATTCGAACCAGCGACCTTTCGGTTACTGGCCCAACGCCCTAACCGCCAGGCTACCTGCCGCTAGGCTACCTGCCGCCAGGCTACCTGCTGCACTCTTGAACATTGACAAATATTAGGAATTTGCATCTTTTCCTTTCAAGACGATTCGATACAAATGTCAAATATGTCAACAATCATTCCTCCAAAGTAGGATAAAGGACCATTCTATGGATTACATTACATCCTTCCTGATAAAGGACCATTCTATGGATTACATTACATCCTTCCTGATAAAGGACCATTCTATGGATTACATTACATCCTTCCTGATAAAGGACCATTCTATGGATTACATTACATCCTTCCTGATAAAGGACCATTCTATGGATTACATTACATCCTTCCTGATAAAGGACCATTCTATGGATTACATTACATCCTTCCTGATAAAGGACCATTCTATGGATTACATTACATTTAGAAAATCCCCAAAATCATGTTTTTTTTTTTTTTTGTCTGTTTCATAAGGAATCGCTGTAATATATAGGGCTGGTCAAAAGAGCCACGTTCAAAAGCCCTTTGTTCACAACATGCAAAGATCCCTCTAGTCTTCCCTGTTGATTGCAATGCAAATAGTGACCATGCTGCCGATGGTAGTCCAACCCTAGTGAGCCCAGGTGTGTTCGTGTTACGCTAAAGACTGCGAGGGACATGGGATTGCAGAGCAGAAAGGGAAAGACTGGGTGGGACAGGAGTAGGCAGATGGATTTGAAATACTCTGTTGTTCTAACACCTGCTGTACAACCAGATTAACCTGACTGAGGCTCACCCTTCCTTCAGGGGCTGTTGTCTGAGGCTCACCCTTCCTTCAGGGGCTGTTGTCTGAGGCTCACCCTTCAGGGGCTGTTGACTGAGGCTCACCCTTCAGGGGCTGTTGACTGAGGCTCACCCTTCCTTCAGGGGCTGTTGACTGAGGCTCACCCTTCCCATGATTTGGAAAGGCGCACTCCTGTCTATATAAGGTCCCACAGGTGACAGTGCATGTCAGAGCAAATGATGAGGGAAAAAAATAATAAAAAATAATAATTTAATAGATTTTAGAACAAGGCTGTAACGTGTCAAAATGGAAAAAGTCAAGGGGTCTGAATACTTTCCGAAGGCTCTGTATAGTGGATTTTCTGATTGGAAAGAGGTGATGTATACAGTTTAGTAGTTGGAAAAACAATACCATATAATGAATGGTTAACTCTGGGTAAATTATATTCACATAAAGTTGATTAAAACAAAAATGTCAATGGTTTTGACGGTTATTTTATACTTCATCCAAAACCGTCAATGTCAGGTTTATCCAATTACCCTAAACTGTACAGTGTCACCCATGCTATCATCTATAATCAGACCCATGCTAGCATCTATAATCAGACCCATGCTATCATCTATAATCAGACCCATGCTAGCATCTATAATCAGACCCATGCTATCATCTATAATCAGACCCATGCTAGCATCTATAATCAGACCCATGCTATCATCTATAATCAGACCCATGCTAGCATCTATAATCAGACCCATGCTATCATCTATAATCAGACCCATGCTATCATCTATAATCAGACCCATGCTATCATCTATAATCAGACCCATGCTATCATCTATAATCAGACCCATGCTAGCATCTATAATCAGACCCATGCTAGCATCTATAATCAGACCCATGCTAGCATCTATAATCAGACCCATGCTAGCATCTATAATCAGACCCATGCTAGCATCTATAATCAGACCCATGCTAGCATCTATAATCAGACCCATGCTAGCATCTATAATCAGACCCATGCTAGCATCTATAATCAGACCCATGCTAGCATCTATAATCAGACCCATGCTAGCATCTATAATCAGACCCATGCTAGCATCTATAATCAGACCCATGCTAGCATCTATAATCAGACACATGCTATCATCTATAATCAGACCCATGCTATCATCTATAATCAGACCCATGCTAGCATCTATAATCAGACCCATGCTAGCATCTATAGTCAGACCCATGCTAGCATCTATAGTCAGACCCATGCTAGCATCTATAGTCA
Organism: Thymallus thymallus; assembly: GCA_023634145.1. Lineage (NCBI taxonomy): Eukaryota > Metazoa > Chordata > Actinopteri > Salmoniformes > Salmonidae > Thymallus > Thymallus thymallus. The sequence goes on along the minus strand of CM042400.1, from coordinate 35,838,089 downwards.
GACCCATGCTAGCATCTATAGTCAGACCCATGCTAGCATCTATAGTCAGACCCATGCTAGCATCTATAGTCAGACCCATGCTAGCATCTATAGTCAGACCCATGCTAGCATCTATAATCAGACCCATGCTAGCATCTATAGTCAGACCCATGCTAGCATCTATAATCAGACCCATGCTAGCATCTTTTAAGATGGTTTTTTTAAACTATTATCCCACATTGCATCAAATGCAGTAGTTGATTAAAGACATTTCTTTGCTTGCCTCAACTCAATCTGTCATACCATCTGTTTTACTATGATTTCAGTGTCTTAATTTACTTAGTCTAGGCTAAGTATTAGCACTGTGTGTGTACGTGTTAACAAATCAACACCTTGAAATTAGACAATCCTGTAGACTAACTCACATAGCTGGAGACGGTTGCCAGAAACAGTTTTTGTTGCCAAGAAATGAGATTCAGAATGTGTTTCTGCCTGGCAGTGGTTCGTCTTGGTTAGGTTCAAACGTCTTAGTATCAGAAGGATTGCTAGCTGCAGAACTCTGGCTCCGTGTTCACAAAGCGTGAGTGTAGGTGTTGTGATTTTAGAAATCATTGATTTCCAATGAACTGATAATTTGTCCTGATTATCAAAAGGTGGAGGTAATCCCTGCCGTCTGTCTGTCCCTCTCTGTCTCTGGTGGAGGTAATCCCTGCTGTCTGTCTGTCTGTCCCTCTGTCTCTGGTGGAGGTAATCCCTGCTGTCTGTCTGTCTGTCCCTCTGTCTCTGGTGGAGGTAATCCCTGCCGTCTGTGTGTCCCTCTGTCTCTGGTGGAGGTAATCCCTGCCGTCTGTCTGTCCCTCTGTCTCTGGTGGAGGTAATCCCTGCCGTCTGTGTGTCCCTCTGTCTCTGGTGGAGGTAATCCCTGCCGTCTGTCTGTCCCTCTGTCTCTGGTGGAGGTAATCCCTGCCGTCTGTCTGTCCCTCTGTCTCTGGTGGAGGTATTCCCAAGTGTTGCTGGGAGCTGGTAGGGCCTGCTGTCTGTCTGTCTGTCTGTCTGTCTGTCTGTCTGTCTGTCTGTCTGTCTGTCTGTCCCTCTCCAAGAATTTTGGAATCTACGCTCTATATCAGTTTGCTCCTCACATCATGCACCTTGGTTGGAGAGTGGGGTAGTGGCAGTGAAACCTTCCATTTGCACTGTGTGTGGGGGATGGGCACAACAGAACAAATGAATGCCTGGTAACTGGTAGAGAGGTTGGGGTGTGGCCTGGTGGGCTGAGGAGATCACAGGAGAGAAATAGACCAGAAATACAGCAGGGGGGTGTAGGGAATAGCCCAGACCAGAAATACAGCAGGGGGGTGTAGGGAATAGCCCAGACCGGTAAGACATGGACATGGTTTGAGACCTGAGGGTGAACTCTCACCGCTAAAGCTGGGACGATAAACCCAAAATGATAATCACTGATCACAGGCCTTTAGCTGATATCATTCATCATGATCAGTAGCCTAGACTAGAGAAATGGGAAGTTTGAAATGAAATAGGTTAGCTAATATGGGTGATTGGTAATGATACAACCATCAAGCTATTAACAGTAGTTTAAATGGTCATAAATAAACTGTCGTTCTACATATATTCATCACATCAGGCAATATATTTTTCTCCATATGGGCCATCTCTACTACCTACCACCACGGGGGTGATGGAGTGGGGTAGGCCTGGGGTTGGAGAGTAGGTATATGGTGTGGTAGGCCTGGGGTTGGAGAGTAGGTGATGGTGGGGTAGGCCTGGGGTTGGAGAGTAGGTGATGGTGGGGTAGTCCTGGGGTTGGAGAGTAGGTGTGGGTGGGGTAGTCCTGGGGTTGGAGAGTAGGTGATGAAGTGGGGTAGTCCTGGGGTTGGAGAGTAGGTGATGAAGTGGGGTAGTCCTGGGGTTGGAGAGTAGGGGATGAAGTGGGGTAGTCCTGGGGTTGGAGAGTAGGGTATGAAGTGGGGTAGTCCTGGGGTTGGAGAGTAGGGGATGAAGTGGGGTAGTCCTGGGGTTGGAGAGTAGGTGATGGTGGGGTAGTCCTGGGGTTGGAGAGTAGGGGATGAAGTGGGGTAGTCCTGGGGTTGGAGAGTAGGGTATGAAGTGGGGTAGTCCTGGGGTTGGAGAGTAGGGGATGAAGTGGGGTAGTCCTGGGGTTGGAGAGTAGGTGATGGTGGGGTAGTCCTGGGGTTGGAGAGTAGGTGATGTGGGCAACACTAAAGAGGGGTCCCCCTCCCCCCAGGCCCAAGGCTGATCCCCCCCAGAGGCTTTAGACAAGACCAGGGCTCCATGCTGTTTTCAGACACACACACACACACACACACACACACAGCTTATACACACACACACTCCTAACTCACACACAGTCACACACACACACTCCTAACTCACACACAGCTTATACACACACACACTCCTAACTCACACACAGCTTATACACACACACACTCCTAACTCACACACAGTCACACACACACACACTCCTAACTCACACACAGTCACACACACACACTCCTAACTCACACACAGTCACGCACACACACACTCCTAACTCACACACAGTCACACACACACACACCTAACTCACACACAGTCACACACACACACACTCCTAACTCAGACAGAGGATCCTGTCAAGTGTGGTAACTGCTGAGGCTGTATATGAGGAGAGAGGAGAGCAGCTGCTCCCTCTCCCTCCCCCATCTCTACCCTCCCTCATGTATCTCCCTCCCCCTTCTCTCCCCCCTCCTGTATCTCCCTCCCCCATCTCTCCCCCCTCATGTATCTCCCTCCCCCTTCTCTCCCCCCTCCTGTATCTCCCTCCCCCTTCTCTCCCCCCTCCTGTATCTCCCTCCCCCATCTCTACCCTCCCTCCTGTACCCCCCCCCCCCCTCCCATCACTTGTCAGATCGCTCCCCACCCTATCCGTCCCACACATAAAGACAGGGGGGAGACGTGCTCAAGGTGTCATTAAATATGTATGGGGTATTTTTTTATGTATCAGGCACAGTTTCCCCTCAGGAACGCTGCAGGGCTCATCCGATCTGCCTCTCCAAACACCAGGACCAGTAGCTCAATACTGAGAGAGACAATTAATGAAGACCCCTCTTTGTCTGTCTCTCTGTCTCTCTCTGTCTCTCTGTCTCTCTGTCTCTCTGTCTCTATCTCTCTCTATCTCTCTCTGTCTCTCTCTGTCTCTCTCTGTCTCTCTCTGTCTCTCTCTGTGTGTCTCTGTGTGTCTCTGTCTCTCTGTCTGTCTGTCTCTGTCTCTCTCTGTCTGTCTCCAAACAAAGGGACAACTCACTAGGCTATCCAAACAAAAACCCTCAAACCTGATAAAAAAATAAAAGCTAATATTGACTGGGCTAGGGGGATTCATCTCTTTATATAATATTGACTAGGCTAGGGGGATCCATCTCTTTATATAATATTGACTAGGCTAGGGGGATTAATCTCTTTATATAATATTGACTAGGCTAGGGGGATCCATCTCTTTATATAATATTGACTAGGCTAGGGGGATCCATCTCTTTATATAATATTGACTAGGCTAGGGGGATCCATCTCTTTATATAATATTGACTAGGCTAGGGGGATCCATCTCTTTATATAATATTGACTAGGCTAGGGGGATCCATCTCTTTATATAATATTGACTAGGCTAGGGGGATCCATCTCTTTATATAATATTGACTAGGCTAGGGGGATCCATCTCTTTATATAATATTGACTAGGCTAGGGGGATCCATCTCTTTATATAATATTGACTAGGCTAGGGGGATCCATCTCTTTATATAATATTGACTAGGCTAGGGGGATCCATCTCTTTATATAATATTGACTAGGCTAGGGGGATCCATCTCTTTATATAATATTGACTAGGCTAGGGGGATCCATCTCTTTATATAATATTGACTAGGCTAGGGGGATCCATCTCTTTATATAATATTGACTAGGCTAGGGGGATCCATCTCTTTATATAATATTGACTAGGCTAGGGGGGTCCATCTCTTTATATAATATTGACTAGGCTAGGGGGGTCCATCTCTTTATATAATATTGACTAGGCTAGGGGGGTCCATCTCTTTATATAATATTGACTAGGCTAGGGGGGTCCATCTCTTTATATAATATTGACTAGGCTAGGGGGATCCATCTCTTTATATAATATTGACTAGGCTAGGGGGATCCATCTCTTTATATAATATTGACTAGGCTAGGGGGATCCATCTCTTTATATAATATTGACTAGGCTAGGGGGATCCATCTCTTTATATAATATTGACTAGGTTAGGCGGATCCATCTCTTTATATAATATTGACTAGGTTAGGGGGATCCATCTCTTTATATAATATTGACTAGGCTAGGGGGATCCATCTCTTTATATAATATTGACAATCTGCATGATTGTAGCAGGTTTACTAACGCGTACTTCAATTAGCTATGTTGACTATGACGTTAGATAATTTAGTGACAATTATGTAGGCTGTGTGTAGCTATTATGATATGAAGGTTCGCCATGGTCACAGACAGCGGATGTTTAATCCACAATCGAAGGTGAGAGGATGAATGCGCGTAGATGCGAGAAGGAATTATATATATATATATGAGCAAAGTGATCATGCTGTTTGTATGTGGCTGCTATGAAAGTGAACTGTTTACGCGTGATCAGGGGTGTATTCATTCTGCCGATCCTGTTGAAAAACGTTTCTTAAACGGAAGCAAACAGCACGAAACAGTGATAAACATACCTGAATTTGTCCAATAGAAACTCTCGTTTGCAACTGTTGGACTAATGATTACACGCTAGATAAGCTAGATGCAGGCCAGAGTGTCACTGTCTGTCAACTTGATTAAATACATTTTATCTCGACCTGTGCACCAACATTGTAAACTTTCCTACATAGGCTAGGTTGTAGTAACCTCATGATGGGTACAGGGAACATTCTAGTATCATGTAGTATCCTAAACCTATTAATGTTACATTGAACTGGTTGAATGAAATATGAATCACAGTCATCCAACATGCTGTAATAGAAATAAGGGCATTCTCATCTTAAATGGCACCGACCGCCACTGTTGTGGTGAAATTGCCAATCCCCCTGGTCCATCTGCAGATCCCAGATACCACACACACACACAGGGGGAGAGAGGATTACAGAGCTGTAATCTAGAGGAGCTCATTTAGGGAAAAGGACCTCCTTAGCCCCCTGATTGGAACCAACACTACACAGCATTACAAACTGTTCCTCAGACACTCTGCCAAATAAAATTAATTCAACGGATCAATCACACAAATAAATAACTACATAATGTGTCTCTATGGCTCTAATGCTATGTCTGCAATACAGACAGAGATAAAATATGCTGGAATTGTATATTGGTCATTCACACTTTTAAATAGTAGTTCTATTGTGTTGTATTTAATGGCTCCAGTCTGTCATGTGGAGTTCTCCTATCAGAGATATAATTAGACTGATAGCTTAGGTTGAAGTAGACTAGGTATCTTCTGTCAGCAACTGCTGTGGCTGAAATAGCCGAATCCACTAATTTGAAAAGGTGTCCAAATACTTCTGTATATCTAGTGTATATATAGTGTATATCTGGTGGAAGAATAGTGCTGTATGCAAGTGTACTGCTGCCTTTAACGACTGGGATTTTGGATTGCATGGACTAGACTAGAGTAGAGTGCATGGACTAGAGTAGAGTGCATGGAGTAGAGTAGAGTGCGTAGAGTAGAGTGCGTAGAGTAGAGTGCATGGAGTAGAGTGCATGGAGTAGAGTAGAGTGCATGGACTAGAGTAGAGTAGAGTGCATGGACTAGAGTAGAGTGCATGGAGTAGAGTAGAGTAGAGTGCATGGAGTAGAGTGCATGGAGTAGAGTAGAGTGCATGGACTAGAGTAGAGTAGAGTGCATGGACTAGAGTAGAGTGCATGGAGTAGAGTAGAGTAGAGTGCATGGAGTAGAGTGCATGGAGTAGAGTAGAGTGCATGGAGTAGAGTAGAGTAGAGTGCATGGACTAGAGTAGAGTGCATGGAGTAGAGTAGAGTAGAGTAGAGTGCATGGAGTAGAGTGCATGGAGTAGAGTAGAGTGCATGGAGTAGAGTAGAGTAGAGTGCATGGAGTAGAGTAGAGTAGAGTGCATGGAGTAGAGTAGAGTAGAGTGCATGGAGTAGAGTAGAGTGCATGGAGTAGAGTAGAGTGCATGGAGTAGAGTAGAGTGCATGGAGTAGAGTGCATGGAGTAGAGTAGAGTGCGTAGAGTAGAGTGCATGGAGTAGAGTAGAGTGCATGCCTCTGCACCGCAGTAGCATAGGATTGAGCTTTCCTACAGTTGATACCACTCTCTCAATACAGTGGCAGGAGAGGCCTACAATGCTGTGAGGCCTACAATGCTGTGAGGCCTACAATGCTGTGAGGCCTACAATGCTGTGAGGCCTACAATGCTGTGAGGTGTTGTTATAATACATTTGCAGTGCGTATTATATCATATGAAATGGATGATGTATTATATCATATACAATTTGATGACATAGTACAGAAAAAACTGTGACCACTGTTGCCTCTTTAGCACCACAAATGTTTTTGCATAATACATTTGCAGGACGTAACATACACTGAGTGTACCAACCATTAAGAACACCTTCCTAATATTGAGTTGCTAAACTCGAGAGGCGCAGCAGTCTAATGCACTGCTTCTCAGGCGTCACTACAGACCCTGGTTTGATCCCGGGCTGTATCCCACCTGGCCGTGACCGGGAGTCCTATCGGGCAGCGCACAATTGTCCCAGCGTCATCCGGGTTAGGGGAGGACGGGGGGAGGCCGACATTGTAATTAAGATTTTGTTCTTAACTGACTTGCCTAGTTAAATAAAAATTTTATACAAAAATATCCAGCAACTTCACACAGCCATTGAAGAGGAGTGGGACAACATTCCACAGGCCACAATCAACAGCCTGATCAACTCTATGTGAAGGAGATGTGTCGCACTGCATGAGGCAAATGGTGGTTCCACCAGATACTGACTGGTTTTCTGATGTATATCTGTGTTCCCAGTCATGTGAAATCCATAGATCCTTAAATGAACTGTAACTCAGTAAAACCTTTGAAATTGTTGTATGTTGCATTTTATTTGTGTTCATTTATTTTGAGGAGGACAGGATGAAAGGAACTGCCTGACTAGGACAGGATGAAAGGAACTGCCTGACTAGGACAGGATGAAAGGAACTGCCTGACTAGGACAGGATGAAAGGAACTGCCTGACTAGGACAGGATGAAAGGAACTGCCTGACTAGGACAGGATGAAAGGAACTGCCTGACTACATCACGCATGGGTCGGTGTTAAACATCTCAGCTAGACACATCATATGATATATGATGTGATCTGATGTCCAACCAGCAATGTAGTCAGGCAGAAACACCATCACATAATAATCATTTGATGCAGAATGCATCATGTGGGTTGATTTCTGTATTTTGAAAGTTACTGCTGAAAAGGAATCTAAGTTGCTGCCTCGCAGAAGAAAGTATCAGCCCACAAAGACAAGCTCCAGATTGAACTTCACTCAACTTTCTGGAGTTTTCCCTGTTATAGATAGATAGATAGATAGATACTTTATTGATCCCCCGGGGGGGAAATTTCATTGTCAAGCAGCTACAACAAAACACAGGGCAGGTGCAAAATGCCACAACGAAAGTACACAAAAGACAGATACACGGTACATGATATTTAACGCTATCATTTCCCTGTGGCAATTGTGATCCAATTAACGCAATATTGGCTTTTAACAACATGCAAGAGATGTTTTTGTAGGCAGAACATCGGAGTAGGAATCTATTGCACTGACACACATGACTCAGACCTACAGTCGTGGCCAAACGTTTTGAGAATGACAAGTCTTGGTCTCCACAAAGTTTGCTGCTTCAGTGTTCTTAGATCTTTATGTCAGTAGTTACTATGGTAACACTGAAGTATAATTACAAGTATTCCATAAGTGTCAAAGGCTTTCATTGACAATGACATTATGTGTATGCAAAGAGTCAATATTTGCAGTGTTGACCCTTCTTTTTCAAGACCTCTGCAATCCGGCCTGGCATGCTGTCAATTAACTTCTGGGCCACATCCTGACTGATGGCAGGCCATTCTTGGATAACCAATGCTTGGAGTTTGTCAGAAGTTGTGGGTTTTTGTTTGTCCACCCGCCTCTTGAGGATCGACCACAAGTTCTCAATGGGATTAAGGTCTGCGGAGTTTCCTGGACATGGACCCAAAATGTCGATGTTTTGTTCCCCGAGCCACTTAGTTATCCCTTTTGCCTTATGGCAAGGTGCTCCATCATGCTGGAAAAGGCATTGGTCGTCACCAAACTGTTCTTGGATGGTTGGGAGAAGTTGCTCTCGGAGGATGTGTTGGTACCATTCTTTATTCATGGCTGTGTTCTTAGGCAAAATTGTGAGTGAGCCCACTACCTTGGCTGAGAAGCAACCCCCACACATGAATGGTCTTAGCATACTTTACTGTTGGCATGACACAGGACTGATGGTAGCGCTCACTTTGTATTTTCCGGTTTAGGTGTTTTCCGGATGGCCCAAACAATTGGAAAGGGGATTCATCAGAGAAAATGACTACTCCAGTCCTCATCAGTCCAATCCCTGTACTTTTTGCAGAATATCAGTCTGTCCCTGATGTTTTTCCTGGAGAGAAGTGGCTTCTTTGCTGCCCTTCTTGACACCAGGCCATCCTCCAAAAGTCTTCGCCTCACTGTGCGTGCAGATGCACTCACACCTGCCTGCTGCCATTCCTGAGCAAGCTCTGCACTGGTGGTGCCCCGATCCCACATCTGAATCAACTTTAGGAGACAGTCCTGGCGCTTGCTGGACTTTCTTGAGCGCCCTGACGCCTGCTTCACAACAATTAAACCTCTCTCCTTGAAGTTCTTGATGATCCGATAAATGGTTGATTTAGGTGCAATCTTACCAGCAGCAATATCCTTGCCTGTGAAGCCCTTTTTGTGCAAAGCAATGATGACGAGGTAACCATGGTTGACAGAGGAAGAACAATGATTTCAAGCACCACCCTCCTTTTAAAGCTTCCAGTCTGTTATTCTGACTCAATCAGCATGACAGAGTGATCTCCAGCCTTGTCCTCGTCAACACTCTCACCTGTGTTAAAGAGACAATCACTGACATGATGGCAGCTGGTCCTTTTGTGGCAGGGCTGAAATGCAGTGGAAATGTTTTTGGGGGATTAAGTTCATTTTCATGGCAAAGAGGGACTTTGCAATTAATTGCAATTCATCCGATGACTCTTCATGACATTCTGGAGTATATGCAAATTGCCATCATCAACACTGAGGCAGCAAACTTTGTGGAGACCAATACCTGTGTCATTCTCAAAACCTTTGGCCACGACTGTACTCTCCACAGACCGGTGAGCCATAACCAATCAGAGCTGCAGTAGGCCTATATGCAAATACACTGCTGCCATATATGGAACTGGACTGTTTTTAAAGTGTGAGCGGTGGTGAGTGATGTGCTTGTTTTGAGATCAAAGGCAGAGCTGCATGTACTGTAGTTCATATCCGTTGCTAGTCAGTGAGTTATTAGCCCAGTTATAGATCTTTTGTAGTCAGCAGTAGGGGAATGATTGCTTCCTACAAGAGAACAAAACCTGTACATTTCTAGACATCTTTGAAAAGCCAGTCAGGGAAAGAGCTTAATGGAAAAAAAAGCGGCAGTGTTGTATTTTATTAGTATTTTGAGACAGGCTTGAATAAGCTAAGTAGCCAATAGGCAGAGGGCAGGATAATGTCTCTGATTCTCTGTAATAATGGTGTGGAATAATAATGCATTGTATTTAGTAAAGTGGTTTCTTCCATTAAATAACACCATGTTCAGTCTCCTCCTTGTCTGATGGATAAACAGGTGGATAAACAGGTTCATGTCAAGCCCTCATGGAATGTAGGCCGACATTGAACACCACACATTGCTACTGTACTGTAGGCTGAATGATAGAACAGCTATTTCCATGTTAAAATGTTATGGGATGCTTTTTCTCCATTGTTTTTGATGGTAGGTCTACGTTATGATCAAATAGCCACAGTAGCCGACCTAGCCTCTTAAAACTGTAACCTAAAGCAGTTCACAGTAAACACGCACTGGACGTTGCACAGAAGTACACTTTCAGCAGACCTGAAATGTGCTCAGTGAAGATATTAGAGGGAACGTTACTGACAAGCAAAACATCTCAACAATGGACTACTGAGATTTCCTTTAAAGTTGAATTCTGCAACAAGGGGGACTTCTGCAACAAGGGGGACTTCTGCAACAAACAAAGAGCGAAGCGAGAGGCTAAGCTCGTTGTCACACCACCATCAAGCTACCAGAGAAGTACATTCCTGAGCACAAGCAGATGCTTGTCAGTATTCTACAGAATCTGTCCGAGTGCAGCAACTTGCTCTCACTTTGCAATATTGGTGAACGAGGATGAGCTCGGTTTGTTGTTTTGAAAATGTATTGGAAACTTTCTTAGTAGCTAGCTAACTTTTTAGCCAGGTCTGAGGAACTATTTAGCGTAGCTGCTAGCTAGCTGCCTATCAAGCTAGCAGGTTTTTTTTAGGGCTTTAACCCAGCCCCCGACAAGGTTAGCCATTGTGGCTGGGTCAGCAGATTGTCCCGGGTTTGTAGCTGTCTAGATCCCTGTTGTTTTGTTGTTTCCAATCTTACCTGTGACCTGTGACCTGTGAACAGTGGAACCTACGTTGTTACCATGACAAAGACCAAAGCCAGCGGGGGAACCGTTGAGGACAGTGGTGTCTTTTAAACAAACAAATATAGTTGTACAAGCAGTTGTTACAACAACAAGAAAATTGCTTCAAATGTGTTCTACTTTTACTTTTTAGATGCATATAATGTCCAGGGCATAACCTAGTCTGGTGGAACCAGCCTGATCACTGTGTTCCCATATAATGTCCAGGGCATAACCTAGTCTGGTGGAACCAGCCTGATCACTGTGTTCCCATATAATGTCCAGGGCATAACCTAGTCTGGTGGAACCAGCCTGATCACTGTGTTCCCATATAATGTCCAGGGCATGAACCAGCCTGATCACTGTGTTCCCATATAATGTCCAGGGCATAACCTAGTCTGGTGGAACCAGCCTGATCACTGTGTTCCCATATAATGTCCAGGGCATAACCTAGTCTGGTGGAACCAGCCTGATCACTGTGTTCCCATATAATGTCCAGGGCATAACCTAGTCTGGTGGAACCAGCCTGATCACTGTGTTCACCATATGATGTCCAGGGCCTAGTGGTTAGAGCGTTGGGCAGTAACCAAAAGGTCGCTGGTTCGAATACCCGAGCCGACAAGGTGAAAAACCTGTCGATGTCTCCTTGAGCAAGGCACTTAACCCTAATTTGCTCCAGGGGCTGACCCTGTAGGTAGGCTGTCATTGTAAATAAGAATTTGTTCTTAACTGACTTGCCTAGTTGCTGAGGAGTATTTCTGTCTGTAATAAAGCCCTCTGATTGGCTGGGCCTGGCTCCCCAATGGGTGGGCCTGCCCAGTCATGTGAAATGCATAGATTAGGGCCTAATTTATTTATTTCAATTGACTGATTTCCTTATGAACTGTAACTCAGTAAAATCTTTGATATTGTTTCATGTTGCGTTTTTGTTCAGTATAATTAATGAACATTTTTGTAGGGTTTGAAATGTTTTAATGGAAATGACAGACTTCAGAAGCCTTTCTAAACATCCTCCTGCAACAGGATGATAAAATGAACATCCTACATCTGTATCCAACTGTTGGACTGTGACTACATCTGTAGTGTTTTATCAAACTGTTTGCTCTGCCTAAATACATACCCTGAGAACACACAACAGAACACTGTATCAAGTCATTTTAGGTCTCTGTAATCGTCTGTAGCGGACACAGAGGGGGTGAATACACATCCTCTACCTTACTAGCTCCTTTCCTGTCATTCTCTGCTGTTCTTGACAGTGCTCCTTCCCCCTCCTGCCTTCCAATGAATAGTGGCTAATGCCACCAGAAGTGAATATCAGGTTTGTATAGGCTGATGCCACCAGAAGTGAATATCAGGTTTGTATAGGCTAATGCCACCAGAAGTGAATATCAGGTTTGTATAGGCTAATGCCACCAGAAGTGAATATCAGGTTTGTATAGGCTAATGCCACCAGAAGTGAATATCAGGTTTGTATAGGCTAATGCCACCAGAAGTGTTAAAATCTTAAGAGAGCAATCAATATGCTAGAATGATATGGTAATCTGCACAGGCCTAGTATACAGTGTCTTGAGAAAGTATTCACCCCTTTGGCATTTTTCCTATTTTGTTGCGTTACAACCTGGAATTAAAATAGATTTTTTGGGGGGTTTGTATCATTTGATTTACACAACATGCCGACCACTTTGAAGCAAACAAGAAATAAGAAAAAAAAAACAGAACTTGAGCGTGCATAACTATTCACCCCCCAAAGTCAATACTTTGTAGAGACACCTTTGGCAGCAATTCCAGCTGCAAGTCTCTTGGTCTGTCTCTATCAGCTTGGCACTTCTAGCCACTGGGATTATTACCCATTCATGGTAAAACTTCTCCAGCTCCTTCTAGTTGGATGGGTTCCGCTGGTGTTCAGCAATCTTTAAGTCATACCACAGATTCTCAATTGGATTGAGGTCTGGGCTTTGACTAGGCCATTCCAAGACATTTAAATGTTTCCCCTTAAACCACTCGAGTGTTGCTTTAGCAGTATGCTTAGGGTCATTGTCCTGCTGGAAGGTGAACCTCCGTCACAGTCTCAAATCTCTGGAAGACTGAAACAGGTTTCCCTCAAGAATTTCCCTGTATTTAGCGCCATCCATCATTCCTTGAATTCTGACCAGTTTCACAGTCCCTGCCGATGAAAAACATGCCCACAGCATGATGCTGCCACCACCATGCTTCACTGTGGGGATGGTGTTCTCTGGGTGATAAGAGGTGTTGGGTTTGCGCCAGACATAGAAATAAAACATTTTCCTTTTTCAGAAGTTCCAGCTAGGCAGGCTAACGTTAGTTAGCTAATTATTTTGCTAGCTATCATACAGTAGGTGTATATTAATAATTTATATAGTTAATGTAAATAAATATGCATCATAATTGACTGTAACGCAGATAAAACACTCACCAGCTACTGTTGGCTGAAAACACAATCACTGCGGGATAAACAAACACATTTCTGGGGAAGGGTGGTCCATTTAAAAATCATTCCTTCCTCTCTCGCCCCTTGCCCTGCAAGTGTACGCTCGCGAGACGTCATGAAACATCATCAGAAGTGTCCACTTGTTTTTGAGGGCTGAGGGGATAGGGTGTGTCTTTTAAGTGTTTTGACTGCAGCCCAGGAGTATATATACTGAGATCATGTGACACTTAGATTGCACAGATGTGGACTTTATTTAACTAAGTATGTGACTTCTGAAGGTTAATAGATAGATAGATAGATAGATAGATAGATAGATAGATAGATAGATAGATAGGTACTTTATTAATGGAGACCAGATCTTATTTAGCAAAGAGAGATACATATGAACGCACCACTTTTCCATTTAAAAAATAATAAATTTGAAACAAGTAATTTTTTTCATTTCACTTCACCGATTTAAACTGTTTTGTGTTTGTGTCCATTACATGAAATCCAAATAAAAATCCATTTTAATTACAGGTTGTAATGCAACAAAATAGGAAAAACACCAAGGTGGATGAATACTTTTCCAAGGCTCTGTACATACCGCTGGTTTGTCTACATCTCCACTCCTCTCTTCTCGCCACTCCTCCCCCTTTCCTCTCTTCTCTCCACTCCTCCCCTGCCTCTCTTCTCTCCACTCCTCCCCCTCCACTCACTTCTCTCCACTCTTCCCCCTCCAATCACTTCTCTCCACTCCTCCCCCTTCACTCTCTTCTCTCCACTCCTCCCCCTTCACTCTCTTTTCTCCACTCCTCCCCCTTCACTCTCTTCTCTCCACTCCTCCCCCTCCACTCACTTCTCTCCACTCCTCCCCCTCCACTCACTTCTCTCCACTCCTCCCCCTTCACTCTCTTTTCTCCACTCCTCCCCCTTCACTCTCTTCTCTCCACTCCTCCCCCCTCCATTCTCTTCTCTCCACTCCTCCCCCCTCCATTCTCTTCTCTCCACTCCTCCCCCCTCCACTCTCTTCTCTCCACTCTCTTCTCTCCACTCCTCCCCCTCCACTCCTATTAACCCAGGTCGCAGGCTGCCGTACCAATTTGTCTCCTGGTTTTGTCCCTCAACTTCATAGACAGGAAGACAGGATTTAACAGAGTTAGAGAGGCTGCGTCCCAAATGGCACCCTATTCCCTATACAGGGCCCATAAGGCTCTGGTCAAAAGTAGTGCACTATGTAGGAAATTGGGTGCCATTTGAGAGACAGAATGTTTACAAAGCTCTTTATAGGGGCACTAGAGAATTAGAGTCTGAATGACACCCCCCTTTCTGAATGGAGCCTCCTATTCACCCCGTCTCCCCCTCCCACTCATCTCTTCCTCCTTCTCCCTTCTCCTCCCTCTCATGGGAGCTCAGTCTCTCCAGTTGATTTATTTTAACAGAGAGAGAGAGATTATAGTCTTTCTTTGATTCCTCCCATTCTCTTTCCCGGGCATTCTCCTTTTCAACACGCATTGGAGCAAGGGTCAGAGGGGAAGGACCTTGGAAGAAAGATAATAGAGAAAGTGCCCTGTGTTTTCTGTCTATCATAAGCAGAGCCTCCCTCTAACACACAGCATCCTCAGCCTGGTTCCACATCTGTTTGTTCTGTCTTGCCAACTCCTATGGTCATGATACATTGTCTACTTTGCACAACCAGATCTGGGACCGGGCTAGGGGAAGCCCAGAGGCCCTCTTTCCCCCTGACAAAGCACCACATCCTGGGCAGCTCTAGTTGTCTTCCAGGCTCTTCCTGGCTGGTTGGTGTAACCATGGTGATTATTGTTAAGGATGTGGAAAACTACTGTAACAGATTTATTTTTTCTCTCTCTCTCTCTCTCTCTCTCTCGCTCTCTGTCTGTCTGTCTGTCTGTCTGTCTGTCTGTCTGTCTGTCTGTCTCTCTCTCTCTCTCTCTCTCTCTCTCTCTCTCTGTCTGCCTGTCTGTCTCTATGTCTGTCTGTCTCTCTCTCAATTCGATTCAAAAGGCTTTTAAAAAAAACATTTTTTTAATGTAACCTTTGTTTAACTAGGCAAGTCAGTAAAGAACAAATTCTTATTTACAATGACGGCCTACAACGGCCAAACCCAGACAACGCTGGGCCAATTGTACGGGATTGTATGGGACTCCCAATCACAGCCTTTATTGGCATTGGAAACATATGTTAACAAGCAAGTGAAGTAGATAATAAACAAACAGTGAACATCACAGAAGTTAAAAAATAATAAAGACATTTCAAATGTCATATTATGTGCAAATAGTTAAAGTACAAAAGGGAAAATAAATAAACATACAATGGTGGGGGGGTTTCAAAAGAATAAAAAACTTTGTTTTCAATTTTTTTTTTTTTTTTTATTTATTTCACCTTTATTTAACCAGGTAGGTCAGTTGAGAACAAGTTCTCATTTGCAACTGCGACCTGGCCAAGACAAAGCAAAGCAGTGCGACAAATAACAACAGAGTTACACATTAAACAAACAGTCAAAAAAACACAATAGAAAATCTATAAACAGAGTGCAAAATGTAGTGCAAAAATGCAGTAAGGTTGGGAGGTAGGACAATAAATAGACTATAGAGTAGAAATAAATTACAGAATTATCATCATTAACACAGGAATGAAGGATGTGCAAATTATGATGTGCAAATAGAGATACTGGAGTGCAAGATTAGTGAAAAATAAACAAAAATAAATATGGGGATGAGGTAGTAGTGTGGGCTATTTACAGAAGGGCTATATACAGGTGCAGCGATCGATAAGCAGCTTTGACAGCTGATGCTTAAAGGTATTGAGGGAGATAGGAACCTCTAGCTTCAATGATTTTTGCAATTCGTTCCAGTCATTGGCAGCAGCGAACTGGAAGGAATGGCGGCCAAAGGAGGTGTTGGCTTTGGGGGTGACCAGTGAGATATACCTGCTGGAGCGCATGCTACGGGTGGGTGTTGCTATGGTGACCAGTGAGCTGAGATAGGGCGGGGATTTACCTAATAAAGACTTATAGATGACCTGGAGCCAGTGGGTTTGGCGACGAATGTATATTTTAACCGCACAATTTTAACCACATTTTCTAATGTCATATGTTTTTCCCCCAACACCACTATCTATCAATTTGTATAGCAGACCTTCATGCCAAATTGAGTCAAAAGCTTTTTTGAAATCAACAAAGCTTGAGAAGACTTTGTTTTGGTTTGTGTGTTTGTCAGTCAGGGTGTGCAGGGTGAAAACGTGGTCTGTCGTACGGTAATTTGGTAAAAAGACAATTTGACATTTGCTTTTTTTTTTTTCATTGTTTTCACTGAGGAAATGAACTAGTCTGCTGTTAATGATAATGCAGAGGATTTTCCCAAGGTTGCTGTTGACTCATTTCCCACAGTAGTTATTGGGGTCAAATGTGTCTCCACTTTTGTGGATTGGGGTGATCAGTACTTGATTACGAAAATTGGGGAAGATGCCAGAGCTGAGGATGATGTTAAAGAGTTTAAGTTCAGCCAATTGGAATTTGTGGTCTGTATATTTGAAGTCGGAAGTTTACATACACTGAGGTTGAAGTCATTAAAACTCATTTCTCAACCACTCCACAGATTTCATGTTAACAAACTATAGTTTTGTCAAGTCGGTTAGGACATCTACTTTGTGCATGACAAGTAATTCTTCCAACAATTGTTTACAGACAGATTATTTCACTTATAATTCACTATATCACAATTCCAGTGGGTCAGAAGTTTACATACACTAAGTTGACTGTGCCTTTAAACAGCTTGGAAAATTCCAGAAAATGATGTCATGGCTTTAGAATCTTCTGATGTTTTTTCTTATGTTTGGAGGAAAAAGCGGGAGGCTTGCAAGCTGAAGAACACCATCCCAACCGTGAAGCACGGGGGTGGCAGCATCATGTTGTGGGGGTGCTTT
This sequence comes from Thymallus thymallus, assembly GCA_023634145.1. Classification (NCBI taxonomy): domain Eukaryota; kingdom Metazoa; phylum Chordata; class Actinopteri; order Salmoniformes; family Salmonidae; genus Thymallus; species Thymallus thymallus. Next base: position 35,820,967 of record CM042400.1, on the reverse strand, counting down.
GCTGCAGGAGGGACTGGTGCACTTCACAAAATAGTTGGCATTATGAGGAAGGAAAATTATGTGAATATATTGAAGCAACATCTCAAGACATCAGTCAGGAAGTTAAAGCTTGGTTGCAAATGGGCGGCAGGTAGCCTAGTGGTCAGAGTGTTGGGCCAGTAACCAAAAGGTTGCTTGAATCACTGAGCATTTCACTGAGAAATGCTTAATTACAAGCCCTTAACCAACAATACAACAGGTGTAGACCTTACCGTGAAATGCTTACTAACAAGCCCTTAACCAACAATACAACAGGTGTAGACCTTACAGTTAAATGCTTACTAACAAGCCCTTAACCAACAATACAACAGGTGTAGACCTTACAGTGAAATGCTTACTAACAAGCCCTTAACCAACAATACAACAGGTGTAGACCTTACAGTGAAATGCTTACCTACAATAGATAAATACAAAATAAAAGCAGTAAAATAATAGTGTTATACAGGTGGCAAATCCAAAATCGAGGCAAATCTATGGTGAAATGATTGTCTTTCCACTTCCGTATTATGGCCCCAACAGTGCTCACTGGAACATTCAGAAGCTTAGAAATGTGCCTATAACCAATGCCATCATTATGTTTTGCAACAATTAGGTTGTGAAGGTCTTGAGACAGCTCTTTGCTTTTACCCATCATGAGATGTGTCTTGTGTGACACCTTGGCAATGAGACCTTTTTGTAGGCCATCAGTTGGGACTGAACCAGCTGATATTAATTTGCACTGACAGGGGGCTGGATTGCTTTTTAATTACTGATAGTTTTCAGCTGTTGTCTTGGCTTTCCATGCCTTTTTGAACCTCCCTTTCTTCATGTGTTCAATACTTTTTCCGTGTCATTTCACATTATTACACATAACTTAATTTCTGAACTTATTTATTTTGGTTTCTTTGTATGTATGGATTACTTCATGTCAATAGCACCTTTGGAAATATATTTACTGAGAAAAATGTACAGGAAGTACCTGTACAGAGTCAATGTGAGGAGGCACCGGTTAGTCAAGGTGATTGATTTATATGGATTCTTCAATTACATTGAGCTGGTTTCTGACGTGCTGTTCCTTCTTTTTCCGTAGTGTATTTCTGTATTGTTTTAGTGATTCACCATAGTGAAGGTGTATTTCTGTATTGTTTTAGTGATTCACCATAGTGAAGGTGTATTTCTGTATTGTTTTACTGATTCACCATAGTGAAGGTATATTTCTGTATTGTTTTAGTGATTCACCATAGTGAAGGTGTATTTCTGTATTGTTTTAGTGATTCACCATAGTGAAGGTGTATTTCTGTATTGTTTTAGTGATTCACCATAGTGAAGGTGTATTTCTGTATTGTTTTAGTGATTCACCATAGTGAAGGTGTATTTCTGTATTGTTTTAGTGATTCACCATAGTGAAGGTTTATTTCTGTATTGTTTTAGTGATTCACCATAGTGAAGGTGTATTTCTGTATTGTTTTAGTGATTCACCATAGTGAAGGTGTATTTCTGTATTGTTTTAGTGATTCACCATAGTGAAGGTGTATTTCTGTATCGTTTTAGTGATTCACCATAGTGAAGGTGTATTTCTGTATCGTTTTAGTGATTCACCATAGTGAAGGTGTATTTCTGTATTGTTTTAGTGATTCACCATAGTGAAGGTGTATTTCTGTATTGTTTTAGTGATTCACCATAGTGAAGGTGTATTTCTGTATTGTTTTAGTGATTCACCATAGTGAAGGTGTATTTCTGTATTGTTTTAGTGATTCACCATAGTGAAGGTGTATTTCTGTATTGTTTTAGTGATTCACCATAGTGAAGGTGTATTTCTGTATTGTTTTAGTGATTCACCATAGTGAAGGTGTATTTCTGTATCGTTTTAGTGATTCACCATAGTGAAGGTGTATTTCTGTATCGTTTTAGTGATTCACCATAGTGAAGGTGTATTTCTGTATTGTTTTAGTGATTCACCATAGTGAAGGTGTATTTCTGTATTGTTTTAGTGATTCACCATAGTGAAGGTGTATTTCTGTATTGTTTTAGTGATTCACCATAGTGAAGGTGTATTTCTGTATTGTTTTAGTGATTCACCATAGTGAAGGTGTAGACTCAGGTTTCTCCATTTCTTTCTTAGGTTTTTTCATTCTTCATCAAACCATTTATCATTGTTGTTAGTTTTCTTCAGTTCTCTGTTAGAAACGTTTATATTTGATAGAGAAGCTGAGAGGTCAAATATACTGTTGAGGTTTTCTACTGACAAGTTTACACTTTCACTATTACAGTGGAACGTTTTGTCCAGGAAGGGATTTAATTGGTTGTTGCCTAATAGTTTTTTGGTAGGTTTCCACACTACATTCCTTCCATCTATGAATATTATTCGGTTCCTTTGGCTTTGATGCCTCCCCTCCCTCCCTCCCTCCCTCCCTCCAGATTATAGGCTGTGTAATAATGTGTTTGAGACAGAGAGAGGTGTGTGTGTGTAATAATGTGTGTCAGAGGGACAGAGCGGGAGACATGGTTGGCAGTGTAATTGGTGTCTGTGCTATACAGTTGTTTCAAAGCCACCAGCATCTGTTTCAATGTAGTTTCTATATACAGTATAGTTTCATGTTTTAATTTCAGCTCCAAACCTAACAATGAACTAATCAATATCAATGTAGCACTAAAATAACATGTTAGTACAAATACACACAATATGGAAAGTGCTGTGGAAAACATCCTGCCTGGTCCCAGAGCCCAAGGCTCACTGTCCTGAATGACTTCAGACCTGTAGCGCCAACATCCCACATCATGAAGACCCTGGAAAGGTTGGTCCTCGCTCACCTCAGACCCCTGGTGTGTACATCACTGGACCCCCTGCAGTTCGCATACCAGCGCAACATCGGGGTGGATGATGCAATCATCTACCTTCTGCAGAGGGCCTACTCTCACCTGGACAACGCAGGTTGCACTGTGAGGGTTATATTTTTTGACTTCTCCAGTGCCTTCAATACCATTCAGCCCCTGCTACTGGGTGAGAAGATGAAGAGGATGAAAGTGGAAGTACCCTTAGTCTCCTGGGTCACGGACTACCTGACCGGTAGGCCACAATTTGTGCGACTACAGAGCCTTCCTGTTCACCCTCTACACCTCGGATTTCAGATATAACTCTGAAACATGCCACCTACAGAAGTTCTCGGATGACTCTGCTATTGTAGGGTGCATCAGGGGTGGGCAGGAGGAGGAGTACAGGAGCACAATCAGTGACTTTGTGTTGTGGTGTGAGAAGAACCACCTTCAGCTCAACATCAGCAAAACAAAGGAGATGGTTGTGGACTTCAGGAGAACCAAGGCACAACTGACTGCAGTCCCTATACAGGGGATGGATGTGGAAATGGTTGAGTCATACAAGTTCCTGGGAGTCCATATGGACAACATACTGGAATGGGCTGGTAACACCGGGGCCCTGTACAAAGGGGCAGTGTGTTATGGAGAAGAGTGAGGCAGTGTGTTATAGATAGATAGATAGATAGATAGATAGATAGATAGATAGATAGATAGATAGATAGATAGATAGATAGATAGATAGATAGATAGATAGATAGATAGATAGATAGATAGGTACTTTATTGATCCCCGGGGGGGAAATTTCATTGTCAATCAGCTACAACAAAACACAGGGCAGGTGCAAAATTCCACAACGAAAGTACACAAAAGACAGATACACGGTACATGATACATATAGCGGCAGTATGAAAAAGTATAGAAATACAAGATATCTGGAGTGCAAAAAAATAAAAGCTATAAAAGAGACATAGCATAGTATGGGTGGTTGGCTGAATATGTACACTATACATTGGTGGATGTTGGATGGTTAACTATACTATACAGGTCGATGGCAGAGAAATACTTCAGTAGCTAAAAATGCGTATGATATGAGCGAGGGTAATAATAGTTTACTTAATAGACAGACTGGGTAAATGAACAGGTAAGTGAACATTTTGCATGGTTAAATTAGCTGTACAGTTAGGTATACAGTTATATTTACAGATAAGTGAATACTTGCGTGGCTACATAAACTGTACAGGTAAATGACAGGAAGAGATACTTTAATAGCTAAATGTGTGTATGATATAATTTGGGGTAATAATAATAATTCCCTTAAAATACAGTCCTTAGTGCAGGGTTTAATTACAGATAAATGCACGTATTGCACATTCGATATACTAAAAGCAATGAAAACAGATACAACTGACAGGATACTAATATGCATTCCTGAGTGAATGCCATGTAAGTTAAGTCCAATAACTACTTACAATATTGCATGTGATATGATATAACAACTGTACATGAGTATGTATATACAGACCTGTATGAATAAATAGGTCCTGAGTGGATGAGTGCTGACGGACCAGAGTTACTCACGGATGGATGCATAATTGTTAAACTAGGTCCTAGCACCCCAACAGTTCCAGATCTATGTTGCCGACGGCACGGCACCCCGGTGAGGCATTATATAGTCTAATAGCCGCCGGCAGGAAGGACCTCCTGTAGCGCTCTCTGGCACACCATGGTGGGATCAGTCTGTGACTGAAAGTGCTCCTCTGCGTCATAACCATAGCGTGCAGAGGGTGGGTGACGTTGTCCATGATGGCCAGCAGTTTGGCCAGGATCCGTCTCTCCACCACCTCCTCTAGAGTGTCAAGGCTCATCCCCAGGACAGAGCTAGCCTTCCTGATCAGCTTATTTACCCGAGAAGCATCACCGGCTTTGATGTTTGCTCCCCAGCACACCACTGCAAAAATGGAGCAGAGTGAGGCAGTGTGTTATGGAGCAGAGTGAGGCAGTGTGTTATAAACCCAGGGACATGGAGCAGAGTGAGGCAGTGTGTTATAAACCTAGGGACATGAAGCAGAGTGAGACAGTGTGTTATAAACCCAGGGACATGAAGCAGAGTGAGGCAGTGTGTTATGGAGCAGAGTGAGGCAGTGTGTCATGGAGCAGAGTGAGGCAGTGTGTCATGGAGCAGAGTGAGGCAGTGTGTTATGGAGCAGAGTGAGGCAGTGTGTCATGGAGCAGAGTGAGGCAGTGTGTTATGGAGCAGAGTGAGACAGTGTGTTATGGAGCAGAGTGAGACAGTGTGTTATGGAGCAGAGTGAGAGTGTGTTATGGAGCAGAGTGAGGCAGTGTGTTATGGAGCAGAGTGAGGCAGTGTGTTATGGAGCAGAGTGAGACAGTGTGTTATGGAGCAGAGTGAGACAGTGTGTTATGGAGCAGAGTGAGGCAGTGTGTTATGGAGCAGAGTGAGACAGTGTGTTATGGAGCAGAGTGAGACAGTGTGTTATGGAGCAGAGTGAGACAGTGTGTTATGGAGCAGAGTGAGACAGTGTGTTTGAACTGTCACAAGTATAGAAACCACTGGAGGAAACACAAACAACTTATTCCACCATTTGAAACACAGGCATGTAATCCGTCTTGATGATGCAACACACTCAGCGATGGAATGAAATAGCAGATGCCATAACATACCACATCACAAAGACATGGCCCCAAATTCAGCAGTTGAACAAAGTGGGTTCAAGGAGATGGTTCACACTGTGGCCAAGAAATCCAAAATGCCATGTTCTAGAAACATCATCCCAGAACAGCATGGGAGCTGAAACAGGTGCACTATTTCAGGACTACAATCAGAACCTTACCTGTCATGGACACTGCACTACATCGATGCTGACTGGAAGCTGCACAGCAGGTCCTTGCAGAGCAGACTGCCTACTTTCCAGAAGACCACACTGGGGAGATAATAACCCAGGACAGGGGCTACAGGACTCTACAGGACTCTACAGGACTCTACAGGACTCTACAGCAAATAATATGCTACAATTACCAAACACCAATATACTAAGAAATCAATGCATAAGTACATGAATGTTTAAAATACATGCTTTCTGTAGCAGTGTTAAATCATATGCTGGATTTAGCAGTCTTATCGCTTGTGGATAGAAGCTGTTCAGGACCCTGTTGGTGTCAGACATGGAGCTCCGGTCCCGCTTGCCGTGCAGTAGCAGAGAGAACAGTCTATGACTGGGGTGGCTGGAGTCTATGATGATTTTCCGGGCCTTGTATTCCACTGGTTTGTAAACCATTCTCTTGTAAAGACCTCTGTTAATCAAACATCAGCCTGTGTGTGTCCTTTTAAAGTGTTATGGAGTAGGTCACCAGTGTATTCCATCTGTAATGGTGAGGCAGGGATTAACCCACCATAATGTAGTCTCATATGGGTTTGGCTGTCCTGCAGATTGTGTTAATCTGAGGCTAGATTAGTGAATGTAAGAAATGACAGCAGCATGTAGTCTAGTATGTCACTATTAAACATTAAAGTATGTCTGCTGGACACACTTAATAACTGGGGTTGTGTCCCTAATGGCAGCCTGTTCCCTATATAGAGCCCTATGGGTCCTGGTCAAAAGTAGTGCAGTACATATTGAATAGGGTGCCATTTGGGACATGGCCTGGATAATGTCGATTTGGTATAATTTTTGGGGGGTGTTTTTTTTTTTTGCAACAGTTAAACTGTAATAGTTCAGGATTATGGAGTGCTACTGTTTTACGAAGGTTTTAGCTGTACTTTTTTATCACTGAGGCACTTTTTATTTTTCTCAGCGCCGAACGTTCACACGAGTCCTCAATTATTTACAACAACAGCCCAGCTCCTGGATTTAGCACACACAGCGCTTTTGCACCCCAGGGAAATGTTTGATATTCCGGACGAGATGAAACACTATGTAATATAATGGTTTAGACCTATTTAGTACATATTATTTAAATGTTATGATGATTTCTCTGCTATTGAATAAACTCAGAATGTGAGGAACTATGTAAAATACTCAGTGGAGAATTGATACAATATATTTATTAGACAGATCTGGATTCTCATAGCTTGCCATTCGAATGTTAGACAAAGGTGAGCCTGGAGTTTATATACCATGGTCAAAATAAGATGTCCATACATCTGCATGCTTACATCACCAAAGTTCCCAAATAGACTCTATACTGGCAGGTGTCTTCATGTCACAGAATGCTTATGAAACACATTCTCTAGAAAAGGTCACCACTAGAATAGCCTACACTCCTAGTAACAGACTTAGAGAGCACATTCCATATATAGGTCCCACCCAGACTTTCTGGCCCTTTCCATAGATAAACCTTATAGAAACTTCATCATATCAGTAATATCAGTCGGAAGTTTACATACAGTCGTGGCCAAAGGTTTTGAGAATGACACAGGTATTAGTCTCCACAAAGTTTGCTGCCTCATTGTTGATGATGGCAATTTGCATATATATACTCCAGAATGTCATGAAGAGTGATCAGATGAATTGCAATTATTTGCAAAGTCCCTCTTTGCCATGAAAATGAACTTAATCCCCCAAAAACATTTCCACTGCATTTCAGCCCTGCCACAAAAGGACCAGCTGCCATCATGTCAGTGATTGTCTCGTTAACACAGGTGAGAGTGTTGACGAGGACAAGGCTGGAGATCACTCTGTCATGCTGATTGAGTCAGAATAACAGACTGGAAGCTTTAAAAGGAGGGTGGTGCTTGAAATCATTGTTCTTCCTCTGTCAACCATGATTACCTGCAAGGAAACACGTGCCGTCATCATTGCTTTGCACAAAAAGGGCTTCACAGGCAAGGATATTGCTGCTGGTAAGATTGGACCTAAATCAACCATTTATCGGATCATCAAGAACTTCAAGGAGAGAGGTTCAATTGTTGTGAAGCAGGCGTCAGGGCGCTCAAGAAAGTCCAGCAAGCGCCAGGACCGTCTCCTAAAGTTGATTCAGCTGCAGGATCGGGGCACCACTAGTGCAGAGCTTGCTCAGGAATGGCAGCAGGCAGGTGTGAGTGCATCTGCACGCACAGTGAGGCGAAGACTTTTGGAGGATGGCCTTAGGCGTTGTGTCTTGTCTCAATGGAACATGTAACCTTTATTTAACTAGGCAAGTCAGTTAAGAACTAATTCTTATTTACAATGACGACCTACCTACAGGGTCAGCCCCTGGAGCAAATTAAGGTTAAGTGCCTTGCTCAAGGACACATTCGACTCAGGTATTCAAACCAGCGACCTTTCGGTTAGTGGCCCAATGCTCTAACTGCTAGGCTACCTGCCTCCCAAAACAGCAACTGATGCAAATCATCTCTTTATAAATGGGGGTTTTGAATGAATTGTTATTAATTTCAGATTGTTCCTTATCAGTCATGTAAAAGGGGAAGTGTGTGTCTGTCAGATATGTGTCTGTTCCTATACAGAGGAAGCTGCTGTAGCAGAGACGGGTCAGGAGTCGTTGCCGCGGCACTAGATGTCAGAGGTCGTTGCTGCGACCACAGTGACTCTATTGATGACAGGATGAGGAGCAGGCAGCTACAACACACGGGTCGCCCCGCTTCCGCTAACACACACACACACACACACACACACACACACACACACACACACACACACACACACACACCAGAACAGAAGCATCTTTATGATAGCAGCCTTTGATATTTTAATAGCATGCTGTCTGCGCAGTCTAACCCCTCCACATGACAGGACTGTACTGTGTCACGGAACAGAGGGATGGAAAGAAGAGAGAGATGGAGGGATGGAGTCAGGGCCAGAAGAATGTGGTGTGATGAACCATGGAGAGCAGTGAGAGATGGAGTCAGGGCCAGAATAATGGGGTGTGATGAACCATGGAGAGCAGAGAGAGATGGAGGGATGGAGTCAGGGCCAGAATAATGTGGTGTGATGAACCATGGAGAGCAGTGAGAGATGGAGAGATGGAGGGATGGAGTCAGGGCCAGAATAATGTGGTGTGATGAACCATGGAGAGCAGTGAGAGATGGAGGGATGGAGTCAGGGCCAGAATAATGAGGTGTGATGAACCATGGAGAGCAGAGAGAGATGGAGGGATGGGGTCAGGGCCAGAATAATGTGGTGTGATGAAACATGGAGAGCAGAGAGAGATGGAGGGGTGGAGTCAGGGCCAGAATAATGGGGTGTGATGAAACATGGAGAGCAGAGAGGGATGGAGTCAGGGCCAGAATAATATAGTCCTAGTCACAGGCTGTCAGTGTCTCCAGTGTTGGTTCTTGACAGGCTGTCAGTGTGTCCAGTGTTGGTTCTTGACAGGCTGTCAGTGTGTCCAGTGTTGGTTCTTGACAGGCTGTCAGTGTGTCCAGTGTTGGTTCTTGACAGGCTGTCAGTGTCTCCAGTGTTGGTTCTTGACAGGCTGTCAGTGTCTCCAGTGTTGGTTCTTGACAGGCTGTCAGTTTGTCCAGTGTTGGTTCTTGACAGGCTGTCAGTGTCTCCAGTGTTGGTTCTTGACAGGCTGTCAGTGTGTCCAGTGTTGGTTCTTGACAGGCTGTCAGTGTCTCCAGTGTTGGTTCTTGACAGGCTGTCAGTGTCTCCAGTGTTGGTTCTTGACAGGCTTTCTCAATAGCAAGGCTATGCTCACTGAGTCTGTACATAGTCAAAGCTTTCCAATAGTTTGGGTCAGTCACAGTGGTCAGGTATTCTGTGTACTCTCTGTTTAGGGCCAAATAGTATTCTAGTTTGCTCTGTTCTTTTTTTTCTCATGATTTAGTTGGTTCTCTGTCTCTCTCTCTCTCTCTCTCTCTCTCTCTCTCTCTCTCTGACTCTCTCTCTCTCTCTCTGACTCTGTGTGTTAGTGTTTGCGTGTGAGCAAATTAGTGTCTGCCTGCCTGTTCTGTGGAGTGCAATGAGAGTCTAGCTGGTTGCATCCCTCCCTCTTGACAAACACATACCCTCATTGTTCAAGTGTGGTCTGCTGTTGGCTGGTTGGCTGGTGTATCTGGGCTGGAAAGGGACCCAGCGACCCACAGTACCCTCTCTGCTCTCTCTCTGCCTCAAACACTGTCTTGATGCGTCCCAAATGGCACCCTATTCCCCATAGGGCCCTGGTTGAAAGTAGTGCACTACATAGTGAATAAAGTGCCATTTGGGACACTCTGTCTGTAAAGGGGAAGTGTTCTTGGCTCATCCATTACATAACGCATGTTTGGACATAATTGGTTTCCAGATCATATATTGGAGGGGGTAATCAACATCTCTTCCAGCATCTCTCCTCCCCATGGTTCTCTCTCTCCACTGTTTTTGTTTTTTGTTGTCTGCTTGCTCTCTCTCTCTCTCTCTCTCTCTCTCTCTCTCCCCCTCTCTCTCCCCCCTCCTCTCTGTTGTCAGTGAAGCAGCAGTCATTTTTTTCACCTGCCATCCCTCCGTTGTCCCCCTCCTCTCTTCCTCCCTCCATCAAACACATTTCCTCCCAATTACTGTCACCCTTGGCCCAGTCCAATGCAACCCTCCCCTCTCCCCTGCACACACCTCTCCCAATGCACCTCTCCCAATGCACCTCTCCCAATGCACCTCTCCCAATGCACCCCCTCTCTGTCTCTCTTTCCATCTCTCTACCTTCTCTCTCCCCCCTCAGTGGGACGTCCCTGTCCTTCATCTATAGAGACATGGTCTCAGTGGGACGTCCCTGTCCTTCATCTATAGAGACATGGTCTCAGTGGGACGTCCCTGTCCTTCATCTATAGAGACATGGTCTCAGTGGGACGTCCCTGTCCTTCATCTATAGAGACATGGTCTCAGTGGGACGTCCCTGTCCTTCATCTACAAGATCAGCAAGTTTATTTTTTGATTCAATAAGTAGCTGTTGGTATAATTTAAGTGCTGTCTTTTACCTACTTAATCATTTCTGTTTGAACTGTCTGAATGCTCAGTACTTGTGACTGTCGTTGTTGACTTGGATTTGCTTAAGGCCTATTTGTTGAACAGTCTTGCTAATTTGTGGGCGTGTTGTGTTGTAGGGGGTGTTTCCTTCACCTCTGCCAGACAGTCATCAGCCAGTGCTGGGAGGCGTGTCTTAGTGCAGTACTTCAGTCTCCCCAGGTTGACAGCGGCAGTATTGTCAAGCAGCTGTTGTTGGTGAAACAAAGATGTTCTGCCCAGTTGTTTGAGGAAGAAAAGAGACTAAGGATCCACACCATTCTCTCACTTGAGGATCTTATGTAGTTATTTCCTAATGATCAAATGTTTCTCTTTTGTAGCTTTGGCATGTATGTGTGTGTGTTTTCTATCCCAGTTCGCTCCTCTCCCTGTAGGTTTTACAGACGCTCCCCACCTGTGACTGCAACCTTTCTAATTTAGTATACCGTGCGCGCACAACCCATATGGAATTCCTAGTCTCCGGCACTCTGCGCTCAATAAGGCTGAGTTCATCTTTTTGGCCCTAACGGAGACATGGATCACCCCAGAGAACACAGCTACTCTCTCTTCATCTGACTATGTGTTCTCTCATAGTCCCAGAGCATCTGATCGTCACAGTGATGGCACAGAGCTACTTGTTTCTCCTAAGTGGAGATTTTCTTCCCCCCATCTCCCACCTCTCCCTCCTCATCTGAATTCCATGCTGTCACTAGGCACGTTTCCATTGACCCATGTTTATTTGAGGAAAGCAATGTCGCAAAAAAAAATCTCTCCTCCAACCCGACCCAGATGGTCATGCTTCGATCTCTCTTCCCCACATCTATCTATCTATCTATCTATCTATCTATCTATCTATCTATCTATCTATCTATCTATCTATCTATCTATCTATCTATCTATCTATCTATCTGTCTGTCTGTCTGTCTGTCTGTCTGTCTGTCTGTCTGTCTGTCTATCTATCTATCTATCTATCTATCTATCTATCTATCTATCTATCTATCTATCTATCTATCTATCTATCTATCTATCTATCTATCTATCTATCTATCTATCTATCTATCTATCTATCTATCTATCTATCTATCTATCTATCTATCTATCTATCTATCTATCTATCTATCTATCTATCTATCTATCTATCTATCTATCTATCTATCTATCTATCTATCTATCTATCTATCTATCTATCTATCTATCTATCTATCTATCTATCTATCTATCTATCTATCTATCTATCTATCTATCTATCTATCTATCTATCTATCTATCTATCTATCTATCTATCTATCTATCTATCTATCTATCTATCTATCTATCTATCTATCTATCTATCTATCTATCTATCTAGCGTTACACTTTAACTTGCAATGAAAACGACTTTCTGACTAAATTAGAAAGGTATAATATCTGATAATGTATCTAGACTCTTCCCCGTATGCATGGATGAACGCTTCACGACAGACTTCAACCCTTTCATTATATAAAACGTCCGGTGTCGTTTCTGTTTTTGTTTGTACAGCTTGCTTGGCACGTAAATCATAGTCCACAAACGCTGAGACTCGATAGTCTGGCATCCTACACGGCTCTGAGACCATCATCCACTGGGGACGTAAAGCCCTACCACGAACATCCCCACAACCAACAGGTCTCCGGTATACCTTCTCTATTAATTGGATTGTGTTAACAGTTGGAGAAAATTGAAAATTCTAATAGTTTTCTGCACGTTAACACTAGAAGCTTATTACCTAAAATGGATCAATTGAAAGTGTGGGTTCACAGCTCCAATCCAGATGTGTTGGTCATTATTGAGACGTGGTTAAGGAAGAGTGTTTTGAATACTGATGTTAACCTTTCTGGTTATAACCTTTTTCGGCAAGACAGATCTTCCAAAGGTGGGGGAGTGGCAATCTTTACCAAGGATCACCTTCAGTGCTCGGTTGTCTGTCCCCAAACAATTTGATTTACTGGTTTTGAGTATTAAACTGTCAAATAACTCTTTGTTGACTGTTGCTGGGTGTTATCGTCCTCCATCAGCACCAGCCTGTACCCTACCTGCCCTAAGCTCTCTCCTGGCCCCTTACACTAAATCTGAGTTTGTCCTGCTAGGTGACCTAAACTGGGACATGCTTAAACCACCTGACCAAGTCCTAAAGCAATTGGACTCCCTAAATCTTTCTCAGATTATTAGCAATCCCACAAGGTATGACTCCAAACACCCAGAAAAAGCTACTCTTCTTGATGTTTTCCTCACAAATAATCCTGATAGGTATCAGTCTGGTGTTTTCTGTAATGACCTTAGTGATCACTGTCTTACAGCCTGTGTTCATAATGGCTGCTCAGTGAAACGACCTGTCCTGATTTGTCATAGACGCTTGGTAAAAAACTTTAATGAGCAAGCCTTCCTTCATGAACTAGCTTCTGTAAAATGTGATAGAATCAGCTTGATCCCCTCTGTTGAAGACGCTTGGACCTTATTTTTTAATATTGTCAGTGGTATTGTTAACAAACACTCCCCCGTAAAGAAAATGAGAATTAAAAACAGGTTCATCCCCTGATTCGACCGTGATCTTGCAGAGTTACTCCAGCTCAAGAATTGCATTTGGCGAAAGCCTCGGCACACGCTTACTCAGGCTGACTGGCTCTCGTTCAGGTAAATGAGAAATAAGTGCACTCAGGCTATCCGGAAGGCCAACGTTAGTTACTTTAAGGAACCCCAAGAAATTCTGGAAGAATAAACCCTCCTCCTCACAGCTGCCCATGTCCCTTAAAGTTGATGATGTTGTTGTTACTGACAAGAAGCACATGGCTGAGCTCTTTAATCAACACTTCATTAAGTCAGGATTCCTATTTGACTCAGCCATGCCTCCTTGCCCGTCCAACATTTCCTCATCTGCCTCCCCTTCTAATGCAACTATCCCCGAGGCTCCTCCCTCTTTTTCCCCTGGAGGCAGTTACTGAGTCTGAGGTACTAAAGGAGCTCCTGAAACTTGACCCCAAAAAAACATCTGGGTCAGATGGTTTAGACCCTTTCTTCTTTAAGGTTGCTGCCCCTATCATCACCAAGCCTATCTCTGACCTTTTTAACCTGTCTCTTTGTTCTGGGGAGGTTCCCATTGCTTGGAAGGCAGCCACGGTTAGTCCTTTATTTAAAGGGGGAGATCAAGCTGATCCTAACTGTTAGAGGCCTATTTCTATTTTGCCCTGTTTATCGAAAGTGTTGGAAAAACTTGTCAATAATCAACTGACTGGCCTTCTTGATGTCTATATTATTCTCTCTGGTATGCAATCTGGTTTCCTCTCAGGTTATGGATGTGTCACTACAACCTTAAAGGTCCTTAATGATGTCACCACTGCCCTTGATTCTAAGCAATGTTATGCTGCTATTTTTATTGACTTGGCCAAAGCTTTTGATACGGTAGACCATTCCATTCTTGTGGGCCGGCTAAGGAGTATTGGTGTCTCTGAGGGGTCTTTGGTCTGGTTTCCTAACAACCTCTCTCAAAGTGTGCAGTGTCAGAACATCTGCTGTCTCAGCCACTGCCTGTCACCAAGGGTGTACCCCAAGGCTCAATCCTAGGCCGCACGCTCTTCTCAATTTACATTAACAACATAGCTCAGGCAGTAGGAAGCTCTCATATCCATTTATATGCAGATGATACAGTCTTATACTCAGCCGGCCCCTCTCCGGATGTTGTGTTAAACGCTCTACAACAAAGCTTTCTTAGTGTCCAACAAGCTTTCTCTACCCTTAACCTTGTTCTGAACACCTCCAAAACAAGAATGCTCCTCTCCCCACAGGTGTGATTACTACCTCTGAGGGTTTAGAGCTTGAGGTAGTCACATCATACAAGTACTTGGGAGTATGGCTGGACGGTACACTGTCCTTCTCTCAGCACATATCAAAGCTGCAGGTTAAAGTTAAATCTAGACTTGGTTTCCTCTATCGTAATTGCTCCTCTTTCACCCCAGCTGCCAAACTAACCCTGATTCAGATGACCATCCTACCCATGCTAGATTACAGAGACATCATTTATAGATGGGCAGGTAAGGGTGTTCTCCAGCGGCTAGATGTTCTTTACCATTCGGCCATCAGATTTGCCACCAATGCTCCTTATAGGACACATCACTGCACTCTATACTCCTCTGTAAACTGGTCATCTCTGTAGACCCGTCACAAGACCCACTGGTTGATGCTTATTTATAAAACCCTCTTAGGTCTCACTCCCCCCTATCTGAGATATCTACTGCAGCCCTCATCCTCCACATACAACACCCGTTCTGCCAGTCACATTCTGTTAAAGGTCCCCAAAGCACACACATCCCTGGGTCGCTCGTCTTTTCAGTTTGCTGCAGCTAGCGACTGGAACGAGCTGCAACAAACACTCAAACTGGACAGTTTTATCTCCATCTCTTCATTCAGAGACTCAATCATGGACACTCTTACTGACAGTTGTGGCTGCTTTGCGTGATGTATTGTCATCTCTACCTTCTGGCCCTTTGTGCTGTTGTCTGTGTCCAATAATGTTTGTGCCATGTTTTGTGCTGCTGCCATGTTGTGTTGCTACCATGTTGTTGTCATGTTGTGTTGCTACCATGTTGTTGTCATGTTGTGTTGCTACCATGTTGTTGTCATGTTGTGCTGCTACCATGTTGTTGTCATGTTGTGTTGCTACCATGTTGTTGTCATGTTGTGTTGCTACCATGTTGTTGTCATGTTGTGTTGCTACCATGTTGTTGTCATGTTGTGTTGCTACCATGTTGTTGTCATGTTGTGTTGCTACCATGTTGTTGTTATGTTGTGTTGCTACCATGTTGTTGTCATGTTGTGTTGCTACCATGCTGTTGTCATGTTGTGTTGCTACCATGTTGTTGTCATGTTGTGTTGCTACCATGTTGTTGTCATGTTGTGTTGCTACCATGTTGTTGTCATGTTGTGTTGCTACCATGCTGTGTTGTCATGTTGTGTTGCTGTCTTGCTGTGTTGTTGTCTTATGTCTCTCTTTATGTAGTGTTGTGGTGTCTCTCTTTATGTAGTGTTGTTTTGTCTCTCTTTATGTAGTGTTGTTTTGTCTCTCTTTATGTAGTGTTGTTTTGTCTCTCTTTATGTAGTGTTGTTTTGTCTCTTTATGTAGTGTTGTTTTGTCTCTTTATGTAGTGTTGTTTTGTCTCTCTTTATGTAGTGTTGTTTTGTCTCTCTTTATGTAGTGTTGTTTTGTCTCTCTTTATGTAGTGTTGTTTTGTCTCTCTTTATGTAGTGTTGTTTTGTCTCTTTATGTAGTGTTGTTTTGTCTCTCTTTATGTAGTGTTCTTTTGTCTCTCTTTATGTAGTGTTGTGGTGTCTCTCTTTATGTAGTGTTGTTTTGTCTCTCTTTATGTAGTGTTGTGTTGTCTCTCTTTATGTAGTGTTGTGGTGTCTCTCTTTATGTAGTGTTGTGGTGTCTCTCTGTATGTAGTGTTGTGGTGTCTCTCTTTATGTAGTGTTGTGGTGTCTCTCTTTATGTAATGTTGTTTTGTCTCTCTTTATGTAGTGTTGTTTTGTCTCTTTATGTAGTGTTGTTTTGTCTCTCTTTATGTAGTGTTGTTTTGTCTCTCTTTATGTAGTGTTGTTTTGTCTCTCTTTATGTAGTGTTGTTTTGTCTCTCTTTATGTAGTGTTGTTTTGTCTCTCTTTATGTAGTGTTGTTTTGTCTCTTTATGTAGTGTTGTTTTGTCTCTCTTTATGTAGTGTTGTTTTGTCTCTTTATGTAGTGTTGTTTTGTCTCTCTTTATGTAGTGTAGTGGTGTCTCTCTTTATGTAGTGTTGTGGTGTCTCTCTTTATGTAGTGTTGTTTTGTCTCTCTTTATGTAGTGTTGTTTTGTCTCTCTTTATGTAGTGTTGTTTTGTCTCTCTTTATGTAGTGTTGTGGTGTCTCTCTTTATGTAGTGTTGTTTTGTCTCTCTTTATGTAGTGTTGTGTTGTCTCTCTTTATGTAGTGTTGTTTTGTCTCTCTTTATGTAGTGTTGTTTTGTCTCTCTTTATGTAGTGTTGTGGTGTCTCTCTTTATGTAGTGTTGTGGTGTCTCTCTTTATGTAGTGTTGTTTTGTCTCTCTTTATGTAGTGTTGTTTTGTCTCTCTTTATGTAGTGTTGTGGTGTCTCTCTTTATGTAGTGTTGTTTTGTCTCTCTTTATGTAGTGTTGTGGTGTCTCTCTTTATGTAGTGTTGTTTTGTCTCTCTTTATGTAGTGTTGTTTTGTCTCTCTTTATGTAGTGTTGTTTTGTCTCTCTTTATGTAGTGTTGTGTTGTCTCTCTTTATGTAGTGTTGTTTTGTCTCTCTTTATGTAGTGTTGTTTTGTCTCTCTTTATGTAGTGTTGTGGTGTCTCTCTTTATGTAGTGTTGTGGTGTCTCTCTTTATGTAGTGTTGTGGTGTCTCTCTTTATGTAGTGTTGTGGTGTCTCTCTTTATGTAGTGTTGTTTTGTCTCTCTTTATGTAGTGTTGTTTTGTCTCTCTTTATGTAGTGTTGTTTTGTCTCTCTTTATGTAGTGTAGTGTTGTCTCTCTTTATGTAGTGTTGTGGTGTCTCTCTTTATGTAGTGTTGTTTTGTCTCTCTTTATGTAGTGTTGTTTTGTCTCTCTTTATGTAGTGTTGTTTTGTCTCTCTTTATGTAGTGTTGTTTTGTCTCTCTTTATGTAGTGTTGTCTCTCTTTATGTAGTGTTGTTTTGTCTCTCTTTATGTAGTGTTGTGGTGTCTCTCTTTATGTAGTGTTGTGGTGTCTCTCTTTATGTAGTGTTGTTTTGTCTCTCTTTATGTAGTGTTGTTTTGTCTCTTTATGTAGTGTTGTTTTGTCTCTCTTTATGTAGTGTTGTGGTGTCTCTCTTTATGTAGTGTTGTGGTGTCTCTCTTTATGTAGTGTTGTGGTGTCTCTCTTTATGTAGTGTTGTTTTGTCTCTCTTTATGTAGTGTTGTTTTGTCTCTCTTTAAGTAGTGTTGTGGTGTCTCTCTTTATGTAGTGTTGTGGTGTCTCTCTTTATGTAGTGTTGTTTTGTCTCTCTTTATGTAGTGTTGTTTTGTCTCTCTTTATGTAGTGTTGTTTTGTCTCTCTTTATGTAGTGTTGTGGTGTCTCTCTTTATGTAGTGTTGTTTTGTCTCTCTTTATGTAGTGTTGTTTTGTCTCTCTTTATGTAGTGTTGTTTTGTCTCTCTTTATGTAGTGTTGTGTTGTCTCTCTTTATGTAGTGTTGTTTTGTCTCTCTTTATGTAGTGTTGTTTTGTCTCTCTTTATGTAGTGTAGTGTTGTCTCTTATGTAGTGTTGTTTTGTCTCTCTTTATGTAGTGTTGTGGTGTCTCTCTTTATGTAGTGTTGTGTTGTCTCTCTTTATATAGTGTTGTTTTGTCTCTCTTTATGTAGTGTTGTTTTGTCTCTCTTTATGTAGTGTTGTGGTGTCTCTCTTTATGTAGTGTTGTTTTGTCTCTCTTTATGTAGTGTTGTTTTGTCTCTCTTTATGTAGTGTTGTTTTGTCTCTCTTTATGTAGTGTTGTGTTGTCTCTCTTTATGTAGTGTTGTTTTGTCTCTCTTTATGTAGTGTTGTTTTGTCTCTCTTTATGTAGTGTTGTGGTGTCTCTCTTTATGTAGTGTTGTGGTGTCTCTCTTTATGTAGTGTTGTGGTGACTCTCTTTATGTAGTGTTGTGGTGTCTCTCTTTATGTAGTGTTGTTTTCTCTCTTTATGTAGTGTTGTTTTGTCTCTCTTTATGTAGTGTTGTTTTGTCTCTCTTTATGTAGTGTTGTTTTGTCTCTCTTTATGTAGTGTAGTGTTGTCTCTCTTTATGTAGTGTTGTGGTGTCTCTCTTTATGTAGTGTTGTGGTGTCTCTCTTTATGTAGTGTTGTTTTGTCTCTCTTTATGTAGTGTTGTTTTGTCTCTCTTTATGTAGTGTTGTTTTGTCTCTCTTTATGTAGTGTTGTGTTGTCTCTCTTTATGTAGTGTTGTTTTGTCTCTCTTTATGTAGTGTTGTTTTGTCTCTCTTTATGTAGTGTTGTGGTGTCTCTCTTTATGTAGTGTTGTGGTGTCTCTCTTTATGTAGTGTTGTGGTGTCTCTCTTTATGTAGTGTTGTTTTGTCTCTCTTTATGTAGTGTTGTTTTGTCTCTCTTTATGTAGTGTTGTTTTGTCTCTCTTTATGTAGTGTAGTGTTGTCTCTCTTTATGTAGTGTTGTGGTGTCTCTCTTTATGTAGTGTTGTTTTGTCTCTCTTTATGTAGTGTTGTTTTGTCTCTCTTTATGTAGTGTTGTTTTGTCTCTCTTTATGTAGTGTTGTGTTGTCTCTCTTTATGTAGTGTTGTTTTGTCTCTCTTTATGTAGTGTTGTTTTGTCTCTCTTTATGTAGTGTTGTGGTGTCTCTCTTTATGTAGTGTTGTGGTGTCTCTCTTTATGTAGTGTTGTTTTGTCTCTCTTTATGTAGTGTTGTTTTGTCTCTTTATGTAGTGTTGTTTTGTCTCTCTTTATGTAGTGTTGTGGTGTCTCTCTTTATGTAGTGTTGTGGTGTCTCTCTTTATGTAGTGTTGTGGTGTCTCTCTTTATGTAGTGTTGTTTTGTCTCTCTTTATGTAGTGTTGTTTTGTCTCTCTTTAAGTAGTGTTGTGGTGTCTCTCTTTATGTAGTGTTGTGGTGTCTCTCTTTATGTAGTGTTGTTTTGTCTCTCTTTATGTAGTGTTGTTTTGTCTCTCTTTATGTAGTGTTGTTTTGTCTCTCTTTATGTAGTGTTGTGGTGTCTCTCTTTATGTAGTGTTGTTTTGTCTCTCTTTATGTAGTGTTGTTTTGTCTCTCTTTATGTAGTGTTGTTTTGTCTCTCTTTATGTAGTGTTGTGTTGTCTCTCTTTATGTAGTGTTGTTTTGTCTCTCTTTATGTAGTGTTGTTTTGTCTCTCTTTATGTAGTGTAGTGTTGTCTCTCTTTATGTAGTGTTGTTTTGTCTCTCTTTATGTAGTGTTGTGGTGTCTCTCTTTATGTAGTGTTGTGTTGTCTCTCTTTATGTAGTGTTGTTTTGTCTCTCTTTATGTAGTGTTGTTTTGTCTCTCTTTATGTAGTGTTGTGGTGTCTCTCTTTATGTAGTGTTGTTTTGTCTCTCTTTATGTAGTGTTGTTTTGTCTCTCTTTATGTAGTGTTGTTTTGTCTCTCTTTATGTAGTGTTGTGTTGTCTCTCTTTATGTAGTGTTGTTTTGTCTCTCTTTATGTAGTGTTGTTTTGTCTCTCTTTATGTAGTGTTGTGGTGTCTCTCTTTATGTAGTGTTGTGGTGTCTCTCTTTATGTAGTGTTGTGGTGACTCTCTTTATGTAGTGTTGTGGTGTCTCTCTTTATGTAGTGTTGTTTTCTCTCTTTATGTAGTGTTGTTTTGTCTCTCTTTATGTAGTGTTGTTTTGTCTCTCTTTATGTAGTGTAGTGTTGTCTCTCTTTATGTAGTGTTGTGGTGTCTCTCTTTATGTAGTGTTGTGGTGTCTCTCTTTATGTAGTGTTGTTTTGTCTCTCTTTATGTAGTGTTGTTTTGTCTCTCTTTATGTAGTGTTGTTTTGTCTCTCTTTATGTAGTGTTGTGTTGTCTCTCTTTATGTAGTGTTGTTTTGTCTCTCTTTATGTAGTGTTGTTTTGTCTCTCTTTATGTAGTGTTGTTGTGTCTCTTTATGTAGTGTTGTGGTGTCTCTCTTTATGTAGTGTTGTTTTGTCTCTCTTTATGTAGTGTTGTTTTGTCTCTCTTTATGTAGTGTTGTTTTGTCTCTTTATGTAGTGTTGTGGTGTCTCTCTTTATGTAGTGTTGTGGTGTCTCTCTTTATGTAGTGTTGTTTTGTCTCTCTTTATGTAGTGTTGTTTTGTCTCTCTTTAAGTAGTGTTGTGGTGTCTCTCTTTATGTAGTGTTGTGGTGTCTCTCTTTATGTAGTGTTGTTTTGTCTCTCTTTATGTAGTGTTGTTTTGTCTCTCTTTATGTAGTGTTGTTTTGTCTCTCTTTATGTAGTGTTGTTTTGTCTCTCTTTATGTAGTGTTGTGGTGTCTCTCTTTATGTAGTGTTGTTTTGTCTCTCTTTATGTAGTGTTGTTTTGTCTCTCTTTATGTAGTGTTGTTTTGTCTCTCTTTATGTAGTGTTGTGTTGTCTCTCTTTATGTAGTGTTGTTTTGTCTCTCTTTATGTAGTGTTGTTTTGTCTCTCTTTATGTAGTGTAGTGTTGTCTCTCTTTATGTAGTGTTGTTTTGTCTCTCTTTATGTAGTGTTGTGGTGTCTCTCTTTATGTAGTGTTGTGTTGTCTCTCTTTATGTAGTGTTGTTTTGTCTCTCTTTATGTAGTGTTGTTTTGTCTCTCTTTATGTAGTGTTGTGGTGTCTCTCTTTATGTAGTGTTGTGGTGTCTCTCTTTATGTAGTGTTGTGGTGTCTCTCTTTATGTAGTGTTGTTTTGTCTCTCTTTATGTAGTGTTGTTTTGTCTCTCTTTATGTAGTGTTGTTTTGTCTCTCTTTATGTAGTGTTGTGGTGTCTCTCTTTATGTAGTATTGTGGTGTCTCTCTTTATGTAGTGTTGTGGTGTCTCTCTTTATGTAGTGTTGTGGTGTCTCTCTTTATGTAGTGTTGTGGTGTCTCTCTTTATGTAGTGTTGTTTTCTCTCTTTATGTAGTGTTGTTTTGTCTCTCTTTATGTAGTGTAGTGTTGTCTCTCTTTATGTAGTGTTGTGGTGTCTCTCTTTATGTAGTGTTGTGGTGTCTCTCTTTATGTAGTGTTGTTTTGTCTCTCTTTATGTAGTGTTGTTTTGTCTCTCTTTATGTAGTGTTGTGTTGTCTCTCTTTATGTAGTGTTGTTTTGTCTCTCTTTATGTAGTGTTGTTTTGTCTCTCTTTATGTAGTGTTGTGGTGTCTCTCTTTATGTAGTGTTGTGGTGTCTCTCTTTATGTAGTGTTGTTTTGTCTCTCTTTATGTAGTGTTGTTTTGTCTCTCTTTATGTAGTGTTGTTTTGTCTCTTTATGTAGTGTTGTGGTGTCTCTCTTTATGTAGTGTTGTGGTGTCTCTCTTTATGTAGTGTTGTGGTGTCTCTCTTTATGTAGTGTTGTTTTGTCTCTCTTTATGTAGTGTTGTTTTGTCTCTCTTTAAGTAGTGTTGTGGTGTCTCTCTTTATGTAGTGTTGTGGTGTCTCTCTTTATGTAGTGTTGTTTTGTCTCTCTTTATGTAGTGTTGTTTTGTCTCTCTTTATGTAGTGTTGTTTTGTCTCTCTTGTCGTGATGTGTGTTTGATCCTATATTTATATTGTATTTATTTGTATGTATTTATATTTTTAATCCCAGCCTCCGTCCCCGCAGGAGGTCTTTTGCCTTTTGGTAGGCCTACATTGTAAATAAGTATTTGTTCTTAACTGACTTGCCTAGTTAAAGGTTAAATGATTATTATTTATTTTTTACATTTAAATAAATGTTAAATAAATAAACCTAGCCCTTTGTCTGGTAATTATTGTTGATAAGACAATAGAAGGTTCCATTGTGGTGACTGTGGTCAGGCCAAAAATGTATTATATGAATTCCTGGTAAATCAGTGATATATTCCTATTGGTCAATGGGCTCTCCAGACTGAACAATGGTCTGGTTTTAGACGTTATTATGTATTACTAGATAATTACTGCAACTATTAGCAACATTTCATAACTTGTTTATCATCAGAATGTATTTTTATGTGTTCTTTCCAATCAGTGATATATTCTGTCTTCCTTTTAGAGGTAGGATACCATCATTAGACTACAGTACTATCTAGAGGTAGGATACCATCATTAGACTACAGTACTATTTAGAGGTAGGATACCATCATTAGACTACAGTACTATTTAGAGGTAGGATACCATCATTAGACTACAGTACTATTTAGAGGTAGGATACCATCATTAGACTACAGTACTATTTAGAGGTAGGATACCATCATTAGACTACAGTACTATTTAGAGGTAGGATACCATCATTAGACTACAGTACTATTTAGAGGTAGGATACCATCATTAGACTACAGTACTATTTAGAGGTAGGATACCATCATTAGACTACAGTACTATTTAGAGGTAGGATACCATCATTAGACTACAGTACTATTTAGAGGTAGGATACCATCATTAGACTACAGTACTATTTAGAGGTAGGATACCATCATTAGACTACAGTACTATTTAGAGGTAGGATACCATCATTAGACTACAGTACTATTTAGAGGTAAAATACCATCATTAGACTACAGTACTATTTAGAGGTAGGATACCATCATTAGACTACAGTACTATTTAGAGGTAGGATACCATCATTAGACTACAGTACTATTTAGAGGTAGGATACCATCATTAGACTACACTACTATTTAGAGGAAGGATACCATCATTAGACTACAGTACTATTTAGAGGTAGGATACCATCATTAGACTACAGTACTATTTAGAGGTAGGATACCATCATTAGACTACAGTACTATTTAGAGGTAGGATACCATCATTAGACTACAGTACTATTTAGAGGTAGGATACCATCATTAGACTACAGTACTATTTAGAGGTAGAATACCATCATTAGACTACAGTACTATTTAGAGGTAGGATACCATCATTAGACTACAGTACTATTTAGAGGTAGGATACCATCATTAGACTACAGTACTATTTAGAGGTAGGATACCATCATTAGACTACAGTACTATTTAGAGGTAGGATACCATCATTAGACTACAGTACTATTTAGAGGTAGGATACCATCATTAGACTACAGTACTATTTAGAGGTAGGATACCATCATTAGACTACAGTACTATTTAGAGGTAGGATACCATCATTAGACTACAGTACTATTTAGAGGTAGGATACCATCATTAGACTACAGTACTATTTAGAGGTAGGATACCATCATTAGACTACAGTACTATTTAGAGGTAGGATACCATCATTAGACTACAGTACTATTTAGAGGTAGGATATCATCATTAGACTACAGTATTATTTAGAGGTAGGATACCATCATTAGACTACAGTACTATTTAGAGGTAGGATACCATCATTAGACTACAGTACTATTTAGAGGTAGGATACCATCATTAGACTACAGTACTATTTAGAGGTAGGATACCATCATTAGACTACAGTACTATTTAGAGGTAGGATACCATCATTAGACTACAGTACTATTTAGAGGTAGGATACCATCATTAGAGTACAGTACTATTTAGAGGTAGGATACCATCATTAGACCACTACTATTTAGAGGTAGGATACCATCATTAGACCACTACTATTGTTATGAGTTGTTATATGATCAGGTTGACTTCTCCCACTTTGGCATGCCTTCCTCAAAACAGCACTCTGCTGCGTTGCAGACAGACAACCCTGTGACTGAAACAGTTTCCTTGTGTTAATCGGTATTGTTAGTCGTCAACAGTATCTATGTCAAACCCCGGGTTAAGACCGGCAGGAGGCTGCCAGGCCCCATCTGTTCCTCCAGCTGCAGGCGTGGCTGAGGCCGGGATTGGAGAGGGGGAGTATGGGAGGATAACCATAAATCCACCGAGTAGGGCGGAGGGATGGATAGAGGGATATTAAATGCGCTTCTCAGAGCCGTTAACTTATCGCGCTGTTAAAAAGGGGAATCATTAAATATGTGAAGAACATGACCCCGCCTCGTGAAGCTGCCGGGACTCTATTGGAAACGCGCAGCACGCGGACCCGGTAACAGAAACAGACCCCGCCTCTTTTCTCTGTTTTATTCCCACCGGGGTTTCTCTGCTCCCTCTCCTCTGTTCTCCCCCTTATCTCAGCTGCTGCTCGCCTTCTGAACAATGTAACCGCATCAACATAACGGGCTTTGGAAGAGAGAAGGGGAGTTGGATAGAGAAAACGACAGCAGTTTATTTTTTATTTCCTTATTTTCCTTAGATTGTTGTTGTTATTTTGTTGTTGGAATAAAGTCTGGAGTTGTTTTAGGAATGAAACTTGGAGCATACTGAATGAAGTAAGTGACATTCTGAACGGTACTTGTAAAGGGTTTGTTGTATGATTGAATGGATGAGAGCTTCTCTCTCTCTCTCTCTCTCTCTCTCCATGGAGGGGCTGTGAGTGCAGTGCGCTGTTAATGCTTTTGTCAGAAGTGTTTGAGTGAGGGACAACATTGCCTGCTGGTGTTGAGAGCTTGAGGTTACTGTCATTTATTCGCGGTCAGTGATGTTATTATGCAGATTAATAATAGCGTAACCTACATGTGTTTTATTTGTATGGGCGTGATGAGTGCAGCGGTAGGAATATTATATTATTGATTGTATGAACATGTGGATAAGAACGTCTGCTCAATTACTAAAATGTAAAAAAAAAAAGAAAAAAACGCGAAATGAAAATCTGAAACCCGTTGTATGATAATCAGCTTTGCTACATTCCCTAACCTCCCTAATGTTTTTATTTCTGGGCCTTATGAGTCGGTGTATGATAAATATCTCATTGATTAAATGAAACCCGTTGTATGATAATCCGTTTCTTGTAGCCTACAGTCTCTAGTCTGGTCTGCGTCTGGAAGTTGACTTTAGAGAATAACAGGATACAGCATTGTGTTGTCTGTGTCTTTCTTAGTGAATCTGGTCACTTTCTAAATATGAATGTAAAGTAGCCTAAAGTGACCACTTGGAAACCAGAGCCCTTCAGAGGGACTTAAAGGAGCAATTAGGTTTAAATGCCTTGCTCAACAGCACATCAACAGATTGTTGTCGACTCGGGATTCAAACCAGCAACCTTTCAGTTACTGGTCCAATGCTCTAACCACTAGGCTACCCGCCACCCGTCAATAGAGGGATTCATTAAAGGTGTGTAGAACAGATAGAGGTTTGCGTGATAGTAGCATTGATTTTACTGTCTGCTTCACACCAGCTGTAGGCTAAGACAGTGTGTCCCAGATGGTACCCTATTCCCTACATAGTGCACTACTTGTTCTGGTCAAAAGTAGTGCACTACGTTATGTAGGGAATAGGGTGCCATCTGGGACACAGCCAGAGAGAGAGTGAGTGGGGTGGACAGTCACGGAAATAGCTTTGGTAATGATAGAAGTGGTCATGTTTATCACCCTGTCCAATCACATTGTGGTGAATAGTCCTTAAACCATGAATTACCAGAGGCAGCACACTAGTTCTAATATCAGGGTGTTAACTGCTGTATGGTTCACTAGTTCTAATATCAGGGTGTTAACTGCTGTATGGTTCACTAGTTCTAATATCAGGATGTTAACTGCTGTATGTGTATGGTTCACTAGTTCTAATATCAGGGTGTTAACTGCTGTATGGTTCACTAGTTCTAATATCAGGATGTTAACTGCTGTATGGTTCACTAGTTCTAATATCAGGATGTTAACTGCTGTATGGTTCACTAGTTCTAATAGCAGGGTGTTAACTGCTGTATGGTTCACTAGTTCTAATATCAGGGTGTTAACTGCTGTATGGTTCACTAGTTCTAATATCAGGATGTTAACTGCTGTATGGTTCACTAGTTCTAATATCAGGATGTTAACTGCTGTATGTGTATGGTTCACTAGTTCTAATATCAGGATGTTAACTGCTGTATGTGTATGGTTCACTAGTTCTAATATCAGGGTGTTAACTGCTGTATGGTTCACTAGTTCTAATATCAGGATGTTAACTGCTGTATGGTTCACTAGTTCTAATATCAGGATGTTAACTGCTGTATGTGTATGGTTCACTAGTTCTAATATCAGGGTGTTAACTGCTGTATGGTTCACTAGTTCTAATATCAGGATGTTAACTGCTGTATGGTTCACTAGTTCTAATATCAGGATGTTAACTGCTGTATGTGTATGGTTCACTAGTTCTAATATCAGGATGTTAACTGCTGTATGGTTCACTAGTTCTAATATCAGGATGTTAACTGCTGTATGGTTCACTAGTTCTAATATCAGGATGTTAACTGCTGTATGGTTCACTAGTTCTAATATCAGGATGTTAAACTGCTGTATGGTTCACTAGTTCTAATATCAGGATGTTAACTGCTGTATGGTTCACTAGTTCTAATATCAGGATGTTAACTGCTGTATGTGTATGGTTCACTAGTTCTAATATCAGGATGTTAACTGCTGTATGGTTCACTAGTTCTAATATCAGGATGTTAACTGCTGTATGGTTCACTAGTTCTAATATCAGGGTGTTAACTGCTGTATGGTTCACTAGTTCTAATATCAGGATGTTAACTGCTGTATGTGTATGGTTCACTAGTTCTAATATCAGGGTGTTAACTGCTGTATGGTTCACTAGTTCTAATATCAGGATGTTAACTGCTGTATGGTTCACTAGTTCTAATATCAGGATGTTAACTGCTGTATGTGTATGGTTCACTAGTTCTAATATCAGGATGTTAACTGCTGTATGTGTATGGTTCACTAGTTCTAATATCAGGGTGTTAACTGCTGTATGTGTATGGTTCACTAGTTCTAATATCAGGGTGTTAACTGCTGTATGGTTCACTAGTTCTAATATCAGGATGTTAACTGCTGTATGTGTATGGTTCACTAGTTCTAATATCAGGGTGTTAACTGCTGTATGGTTCACTAGTTCTAATATCAGGATGTTAACTGCTGTATGGTTCACTAGTTCTAATATCAGGATGTTAACTGCTGTATGTGTATGGTTCACTAGTTCTAATATCAGGATGTTAACTGCTGTATGGTTCACTAGTTCTAATATCAGGATGTTAACTGCTGTATGGTTCACTAGTTCTAATATCAGGATGTTAACTGCTGTATGGTTCACTAGTTCTAATATCAGGATGTTAAACTGCTGTATGGTTCACTAGTTCTAATATCAGGATGTTAACTGCTGTATGGTTCACTAGTTCTAATATCAGGATGTTAACTGCTGTATGTGTATGGTTCACTAGTTCTAATATCAGGATGTTAACTGCTGTATGGTTCACTAGTTCTAATATCAGGATGTTAACTGCTGTATGGTTCACTAGTTCTAATATCAGGATGTTAACTGCTGTATGGTTCACTAGTTCTAATATCAGGATGTTTAACTGCTGTATGGTTCACTAGTTCTAATATCAGGATGTTAACTGCTGTATGGTTCACTAGTTCTAATATCAGGATGTTTAACTGCTGTATGGTTCACTAGTTCTAATATCAGGATGTTAACTGCTGTATGGTTCACTAGTTCTAATATCAGGATGTTTAACTGCTGTATGGTTCACTAGTTCTAATATCAGGATGTTTAACTGCTGTATGGTTCACTAGTTCTAATATCAGGATGTTAACTGCTGTATGGTTCACTAGTTCTAATATCAGGATGTTAACTGCTGTATGGTTCACTAGTTCTAATAGCAGGGTGTTTAACTGCTGTATGGTTCACTAGTTCTAATATCAGGATGTTAACTGCTGTATGGTTCACTAGTTCTAATATCAGGATGTTAACTGCTGTATGGTTCACTAGTACTAATATCAGGATGTTTAACTGCTGTATGGTTCACTAGTTCTAATATCAGGATGTTTAACTGCTGTATGGTTCACTAGTTCTAATATCAGGATGTTTAACTGCTGTATGGTTCACTAGTTCTAATATCAGGATGTTAACTGCTGTATGGTTCACTAGTTCTAATATCAGGATGTTAACTGCTGTATGGTTCACTAGTTCTAATATCAGGATGTTTAACTGCTGTATGGTTCACTAGTTCTAATAGCAGGATGTTAACTGCTGTATGGTTCACTAGTTCTAATAGCAGGATGTTAACTGCTGTATGGTTCACTAGTTCTAATAGCAGGATGTTTAACTGCTGTATGGTTCACTTTACAACAATGTGTCATGTCTGTATGTTATATTTATGCTGACATTGAAATGCAATTCCAACGTGTGACACCTATTTGTTCAACATCAGGCCAAGCCTATATTGTTGCCTTTCTCATTGTTTTTATCTCAACGGGACTTGGTTCTAGATATTTAAAGGAGTTGGACTTGATTCTAGATATTTAAAGGAGTTGGACTTGATTCTAGATATTTAAAGGAGTAGGACTTGATTCTAGATATTTAAAGGAGTATGACTTGATTCTAGATATTTAAAGGAGTTGGACTTGATTCTAGATATTTAAAGGAGTAGGACTTGATTCTAGATATTTAAAGGAGTAGGACTTGATTCTAGATATGTAAAGGAGTAGGACTTGATTCTAGATATTTAAAAGAGGGACTTGATTCTAGATATGTAAAGGAGTATGACTTGATTCTAGATATTTAAAGGAGGGACTTGATTCTAGATATTTTAAAGGAGTAGGACTTGATTCTAGATATTTAAAGGAGTTGGACTTGATTCTAGATATTTAAAGGAGTAGGACTTTATTCTAGATATGTAAAGGAGTAGGACTTGATTCTAGATATGTAAAGGAGGGACTTGATTCTAGATATTTTAAAGGAGTATGACTTGATTCTAGATATTTAAAGGAGTAGGACTTGATTCTAGATATTTAAAGAAGTAGGACTTGATTCTAGATATTTAAAGGAGTAGGACTTGATTCTAGATATTTAAAGGAGTAGGACTTGATTCTAGATATTTAAAGGAGTTGGACTTGATTCTAGATATTTTAAAGGAGTTGGACTTGATTCTAGATATTTTAAAGGAGTAGGACTTGATTCTAGATATTTAAAGGAGTAGGACTTGATTCTAGATATTTAAAGGAGTAGGACTTGATTCTAGATATTTAAAGGAGTAGGACTTGATTCTAGATATTTAAAGGAGTAGGACTTGATTCTAGATATTTAAAGGAGTAGGACTTGATTCTAGATATTTAAAGGAGTAGGACTTGATTCTAGATATTTAAAAGAGTTGGACTTGATTCTAGATATTTAAAGGAGTAGGACTTGATTCTAGATATGTAAAGGAGTAGGACTTGATTCTAGATATGTAAAGGAGTATGACTTGATTCTAGATATTTAAAGGAGTAGGACTTGATTCTAGATATTTAAAGAAGTAGGACTTGATTCTAGATATTTAAAGGAGTAGGACTTGATTCTAGATATTTAAAGGAGTAGGACTTGATTCTAGATATTTAAAGGAGTAGGACTTGATTCTAGATATTTAAAGGAGTAGGACTTGATTCTAGATATTTAAAGGAGTAGGACTTGATTCTAGATATTTAAAGGAGTAGGACTTGATTCTAGATATTTAAAGGACTGCTGTCATCAAACACAGGTTTTAGAACACCAGGCTATGTTCTTACTCTGAAAATGTGGGTGTGCCACATTGTATGGTCAGCATATGTCTATGGTCAGTACAGTACAGCTGTGTGTGTTTATTAGGCAGGTCTCTGGTGATGTAGTACTGTCAGTCCTGTCAAGTGGACTCTCTCTCTCTCTCTCTCTCTCTCTCTCTCTCTCTCTCTCTCTCTCTCTCTCTCTCTCTCTCTCTCTCTCTCTCTCTCTCTCTCTCTCTCTCTCTCTCTCTCTCTCCCTCTCTCTCGTTCAGCCTCTCTGTCTCTTTCAGTCTCGCTCTCTCTGTCTCTCTCTCTCACTCTCTCTCTCTCTCTCTCTCTCTCTGCCTCCCTTCTCTTTTTTCTCTCTTCTCTCACCATCTATTGTCTGTGCAGCTCACCCCCTACTCTCTCTCTCTGTTCCTTCATTTCCAGGGGTGGTTATTCACCTCACCTTATTTGTGTTCCTAAATTTAATTAAGGCACATATACATTTTTCAACCATTTTCCATCCTAAACATGTGGAATAAAGCAAAGGCTTTGATTTCTGGTCGAACAAATGGAAAAGGGTCTTAAACAACATCTAGCAGAAAGTCTTAAAAGGTATTAGAAATACATCTAAACACAATAATGTTGAAGTTAAGACCCCTGCCAACAAATATCAACACTTACAGTATATTCAGTGTAGGATACATTTTTCAGCCTTCTGTAAGTTTATTAAGAAGCATTACCTTGTGCCTTAAATTGTTTAAAGGAGTCCTTGTGCATAGATGTGTATGTTTGTTAAATTTTGAAATCAGTAGTTTTTGTTTGGCATACTCAAAATCTGAGTCTCAGCACAATTCCGTTACCATAGAACTGCTCTTCTATTCTACATGTGTTAACATTCCTTTTATTGTTCTCAACACTCCACCCACCACTAACAGTCTCTCTCTCTCTCTCTCTCTCTCTCTCTCTCTCTCTCTCTCTCTCTCTCTCTCTCTCTCTCTCTCTCTCTCTATTCTCTTCAATCAGCATGACGTAACAATGTACATATTGCCAAAGCTTACTTTAGATATTAACATAATTAAAATAATAATTAATATTGTCAACAGTAACAACAATAACCAATGGTCAAAATAACCATTCAACAATAACAATAAGGTAGTTAATAATGTGGTGCTCCGCCCCCAACAGGACGGGTAGCCTATCCTCATCAGAGACGCTTTCAAATTTGGTGAAATTACACTCTGTAATAGTCTTATATTTTTGACATTTTGTCAGGAAATGCAGCTCTGTCTCAGGTTCTGCTGTGGTGCAGTGGTTGCACAGCCTTTCCTCTACAGGAAGACAGGTTTTCCTGTGTCTACCCTTCTCAATGGCAAGGCTGTGCTCACTGAGCCTGTACTTTGTCAAGGTTTTGATCAGTAACCATGGTCAGATAGTTTACTATGGTGTACTGTTGATTTAGGGCCAGATAGCACTGCATGTTGTTTTGTGTTTGTGTTTCTCAATAAGTCATGTAGTTTTGTTTTGACTGTGATGTAATTTGGTTTATTCTTATTGATTGGATGTTCTGGTCCTGAGGCTTCAGGCTCACACCACACCCCACTAACAGTTTTCAGTGTGTTAGCTTCAGTGTCTCACACCACACCCCACTAACAGTTTTCAGTGTGTTAGCTTCAGTGTCTCACACCACACCCCACTAACAGTTTTCAGTGTGTTAGCTTCAGTGTCTCACACCACACCCCACTAACAGTTTTCAGTGTGTTAGCTTCAGTGTCTCACACCACACCCCACTAACAGTTTTCAGTGTGTTAGCTTCAGTGTCTCACACCACACCCCACTAACAGTTTTCAGTGTGTTAGCTTCAGTGTCTGACACCACACCCCACTAACAGTTTTCAGTGTGTTAGCTTCAGTGTCTCACACCACACCCCACTAACAGTTTTCAGTGTGTTAGCTTCAGTGTCTCACACCACACCCCACTAACAGTTTTCAGTGTGTTAGCTTCAGTGTCTCACACCACACCCCACTAACAGTTTTCAGTGTGTTAGCTTCAGTGTCTCACACCACACCCCACTAACAGTTTTCAGTGTGTTAGCTTCAGTGTCTCACACCACACCCCACTAACAGTTTTCAGTGTGTTAGCTTCAGTGTCTCACACCACACCCCACTAACAGTTTTCAGTGTGTTAGCTTCAGTGTCTCACACCACACCCCACTAACAGTTTTCAGTGTGTTAGCTTCAGTGTCTGACACCACACCCCACTAACAGTTTTCAGTGTGTTAGCTTCAGTGTCTCACACCACACCCCACTAACAGTTTTCAGTGTGTTAGCTTCAGTGTCTCACACCACACCCCACTAACAGTTTTCAGTGTGTTAGCTTCAGTGTCTCACACCACACCCCACTAACAGTTTTCAGTGTGTTAGCTTCAGTGTCTCACACCACACCCCACTAACAGTTTTCAGTGTGTTAGCTTCAGTGTCTCACACCACACCCCACTAACAGTTTTCAGTGTGTTAGCTTCAGTGTCTCACACCACACCCCACTAACAGTTTTCAGTGTGTTAGCTTCAGTGTCTCACACCACACCCCACTAACAGTTTTCAGTGTGTTAGCTTCAGTGTCTGACACCACACCCCACTAACAGTTTTCAGTGTGTTAGCTTCAGTGTCTCACACCACACCCCACTAACAGTTTTCAGTGTGTTAGCTTCAGTGTCTCACACCACACCCCACTAACAGTTTTCAGTGTGTTAGCTTCAGTGTCTCACACCACACCCCACTAACAGTTTTCAGTGTGTTAGCTTCAGTGTCTCACACCACACCCCACTAACAGTTTTCAGTGTGTTAGCTTCAGTGTCTCACACCACACCCCACTAACAGTTTTCAGTGTGTTAGCTTCAGTGTCTCACACCACACCCCACTAACAGTTTTCAGTGTGTTAGCTTCAGTGTCTCACACCACACCCCACTAACAGTTTTCAGTGTGTTAGCTTCAGTGTCTCACACCACACCCCACTAACAGTTTTCAGTGTGTTAGCTTCAGTGTCTCACACCACACCCCACTAACAGTTTTTCCCTATTATATTATTTGGGGATTTGACTTCACTTGCACCCCCCCCCCCTCCAAAGAGGATTTAATTTAGTAAAAAGCATGTTGTCTCGTAAACCCTTTGGGGAGCGTTCAACTCGGCTCTCGTTCAAGCTCATTAGAACAGCTTCAAACTACTGAACCATTCACACACTCAGCAGCAGCTTCCAGGGAGTCACTCCACAGAACAGCAACGCTGTGTAAACTGTAAACCATAGCATTCCTCTCCTCTCTGGGTCTAACTCTGATAATAACAGATCCACTGTGATCCACTGGTAGCACAACTGGTGATTAAATGTGATGTGGGCATTTAATGTATGCATGTGTGAGTGTGAACGTGGGTATGTAATGTGTGTGTGTGTGTGTGTGTGTGTGTGTGTGTGTGTGTGTGTGTGTGTGTGTGTGTGTGTGTGTGTGTGTGTGTGTGTGTGTGTGTGTGTGTGTGTGTGTGTGTGTGTGTGTGTGTGTGTGTGTGTGTGTGTGTGAACGTGGGTATGTACTGTGTGTGTCTGTGAACGTGGGTTTGTTCTGTGTGTGTGTGAACGTGGGTATGTACTGTGTGTGTCTGTGAACGTGGGTTTGTTCTGTGTGTGTGTGAACGTGGGTATGTACTGTGTGTGAACGTGGGTTTGTACTGTGTGTGAACGTGGGTATGTACTGTGTGTGAACGTGGGTATGTACTGTGTGTGAACGTGGGTATGTACTGTGTGTGAACGTGGGTTTGTACTGTGTGTGAACGTGGGTTTGTACTGTGTGTGTGTGAACGTGGGTTTGTACTGTGTGTGAACGTGGGTTTGTACTGTGTGTGTGTGAACGTGGGTTTGTACTGTGTGTGAACGTGGGTTTGTACTGTGTGTGAACGTGGGTATGTACTGTGTGTGAACGTGGGTATGTACTGTGTGTGAACGTGGGTATGTACTGTGTGTGAACGTGGGTTTGTACTGTGTGTGAACGTGGGTTTGTACTGTGTGTGAACGTGGGTTTGTACTGTGTGTGTGTGAACGTGGGTATGTACTGTGTGTGAACGTGGGTATGTACTGTGTGTGAACGTGGGTTTGTACTGTGTGTGTGTGAACGTGGGTTTGTACTGTGTGTGAACGTGGGTTTGTACTGTGTGTGTGTGAACGTGGGTTTGTACTGTGTGTGAACGTGGGTTTGTACTGTGTGTGAACGTGGGTATGTACTGTGTGTGAACGTGGGTATGTACTGTGTGTGAACGTGGGTTTGTACTGTGTGTGTGTGAACGTGGGTTTGTACTGTGTGTGAACGTGGGTTTGTACTGTGTGTGTGTGAACGTGGGTTTGTACTGTGTAAACAGAGAGGTGGTGGTGAGTAATTATATTGATAATAACTGACCCAGTCCATCCTTTACAAGGCTTTCTACTAGTTTAATATTAATGTGTGTGTCTGTGCCTGTGTCTGTGCCTGTGTGTCTGTGTCTGTTCAGAAGGCCTGTGTCTGTTTGACTATTAATGAGGCAGATTATTAGTATTCGCATACAGGCTTGAATATAGACAGTAGCCAACTGTAGGGAGTCCTGTTACTATAACTAATGTAACATCTTTATCAACTGTAGGGAGTCCTGTTACTATAACTAATGTAACATCTTTATCAACTGTAGGGAGTCCTGTTACTATAACTAATGTAACATCTTTCTGTAAAATTGTTCAATAAATATCCAGAAAAGATCAACTTTGTCTCAAAAGGGAAATTTGTCTTTGACGTTCAAGTGCTCTTGCTTCTATGCGAAATATCACACAATACATTACATTTACATGTTATTTTTGTCATTTAGCAGACATTCTTATCCAGAGCGACTTACAGGAGCAATTAGGGGCAAGTGCCTTGCTCAAGGGCACATCAACATATTTTTCACCTAGTCAGCTCGGGGATTCGAACCAGCGACCTTTCGGTTACTGGCCCCACCAATGTGACTGACCCAAAAATAAGAAAATCCTCTATGTACAGATTCAGTGAGCATAGCCTTGCTATTGAGAAAGGTGTGACACATCTCCATCTCAGGGTGGGGCCTTATTAATTTAAATAAATGTGCTAAGCATCTTCCAAAATAACAGATGTGACACAGCCTAGCTGCTGTGGGAGGGGGACAGTTTCCCCAGTGTCATCATCATGCTTCATTATCATCACACAGGCAAGATAGATGGATGTTTATTCTGAGGATTAATATACAGCGGTCTAGATAATTGACTGGGGAACAGTTGCTGATGGTGAAATGATTCTTCATGAACACATCACATTTCTGTTACAGTAGGATGGTGAAATGATTCTTAAGCATCAGACATTTTATTCCTGTGACAGTAGTTTGGTTGTGTTGACAGACATTGTATTCCTGTGACAGTAGTTTGGTTGTGTTGACAGACATTGTATTCCTGTGACAGTAGTTTGGTTATGTTGACAGACATTGTATTCCTGTGACAGTAGTTTGGTTGTGTTTACAGACATTGTATTCCTGTGACAGTAGTTTGGTTGTGTTGACAGACATTGTATTCCTGTGACAGTAGTTTGGTTGTGTTGACAGACATTGTATTCCTGTGACAGTAGTTTGGTTGTGTTGACAGACATTGTATTCCTGTGACAGTAGTTTGGTTGTGTTGACAGACATTGTATTCCTGTGACAGTAGTTTGGTTGTGTTGACAGACATTGTATTCCTGTGACAGTAGTTTGGTTGTGTTGACAGACATTGTATTCCTGTGACAGTAGTTTGGTTGTTTTGACAGACATTGTATTCCTGTGACAGTAGTTTGGTTGTGTTGACAGACATTGTATTCCTGTGACTGTAGTTTGGTTGTGTTGACAGACATTGTATTCCTGTGACAGTAGTTTGGTTGTGTTGACAGACATTGTATTCCTGTGACAGTAGTTTGGTTGTGTTGACAGACATTGTATTCCTGTGACAGTAGTTTGGTTGTGTTGACAGACATTGTATTCCTGTGACAGTAGTTTAGTTGTGTTGACAGACATTGTATTCCTGTGACAGTAGTTTGGTTGTGTTGACAGACATTGTATTCCTGTGACAGTAGTTTGGTTGTGTTGACAGACATTGTATTCCTGTGACTGTAGTTTGGTTGTGTTGACAGACATTGTATTCCTGTGACTGTAGTTTGGTTGTGTTGACAGACATTGTATTCCTGTGACAGTAGTTTGGTTGTGTTGACACACATTGTATTCCTGTGACAGTAGTTTGGTTGTGTTGACACACATTGTATTCCTGTGACAGTAGTTTGGTTGTGTTGACAGACATTGTATTCCTGTGACAGTAGTTTGGTTGTGTTGACAGACATTGTATTCCTGTGACAGTAGTTTGGTTGTGTTGACAGACATTGTATTCCTGTGACAGTAGTTTAGTTATGTTGACAGACATTGTATTCCTGTGACAGTAGTTTGGTTGTGTTGACAGACATTGTATTCCTGTGACTGTAGTTTGGTTGTGTTGACAGACATTGTATTCCTGTGACAGTAGTTTGGTTGTGTTGACAGACATTGTATTCCTGTGACAGTAGTTTGGTTGTGTTGACAGACATTGTATTCCTGTGACAGTAGTTTGGTTGTGTTGACAGACATTGTATTCCTGTGACAGTAGTTTAGTTATGTTGACAGACATTGTATTCCTGTGACAGTAGTTTGGTTGTGTTGACAGACATTGTATTCCTGTGACAGTAGTTTGGTTGTGTTGACAGACATTGTATTCCTGTGACTGTAGTTTGGTTGTGTTGACACACATTGTATTCCTGTGACAGTAGTTTGGTTGTGTTGACAGACATTGTATTCCTGTGACAGTAGTTTGGTTGTGTTGACAGACATTGTATTCCTGTGACAGTAGTTTGGTTGTGTTGACAGACATTGTATTCCTGTGACAGTAGTTTGGTTGTGTTGACAGACATTGTATTCCTGTGACAGTAGTTTAGTTATGTTGACAGACATTGTATTCCTGTGACAGTAGTTTGGTTGTGTTGACAGACATTGTATTCCTGTGACACTAGTTAGGAGTTGGTTATTTGATTCAGCGGGGAGGGGCCCTAGAAGACTAAATACACCCTTGCTCAACAGATAGAATGAATGCTAGTTGCCATGGTAAAGTTAGTTTATAGAATGAATGCTAGTTGCCATGGTAAAGTTAGTTTATAGAATGAATGCTAGTTGCCATGGTAAAGTTAGTTTATAGAATGAATGCTAGTTGCCATGGTAAAGTTAGTATTCTCTTTCCTCTTTCATCTCTGCTTCTATAGATTTAGGGGCGGGCAGGTAGCCTGGCGGCAGGTAGCCTGGCGGCAGTTAGAGTGTTGGGCCAGTAACCGAAAGGTCGCTGGTTCGAATACCCGAGCCGACAAGGTGAAAAACCTGTTGATGTGTCCTTGAGCAAGGCACTTAACCCTAATTTGCTCCAGGGGTTGACCCTGTAGGTAGGCTGTCATTGTAAATAAGAATTTGTTCTTAACTGACTTGCCCAGTTAAATAAAGGTTAAATCAAAGATTCAATTTATGGATTTTTCATGCTTTGTTTTCTCTTTATCATCCAACGGCCTTCATCCACACAATATTCCATGACCCTAAACCCGCCTGCCCCGCAGTTATAACTGCAGCTTATGAGTCAACCCACGCATCACTAACACTAGGGCTAGGCTATTCCTCCAGGATCCCAAATGGCACTCTATTAGCTCTGGTCAAATGTAGTGCACTATACAGGGATCAGGGTGCCATTTGGAAGGAAGGTAGACACTATTCCCCCAGACTGTTACTGTAGTGGAGTGTCTTCACAGCTCTGCTAGCAGGAGAGGAGGAGATGTGGGAGTGGAGGAGGAGAGAGGGAGGAGAGAGGGAGGGGAGAGGGAGGAGAGAGGGAGGAGAGAGGGAGGAGAGAGGGAGGAGAGAAGGAGGGGAGAGGGAGGGGAGAGGGAGGGGAGAGGGAGGAGAGAATGAGGGGAGAAGGAGGAGAGAGGGAGGGGAGAGGTAGGAGAGAATGAGGGGAGAAGGAGGAGAGAAGGAGGGGAGAGGGAGGGGAGAGGGAGGAGAGAGGGGGGAGGGGCATGTAGTTTGGGCTCTGACAGAAAGAGGGAAAGAAAGAACAACAGAGACTGACTGACTGACTGTTCTGTTCACACACAGCTACCTCTCACCCCTTGCACCCTCTCACTCCTCTCACCCCTCCCATTAACATAACCTCACATCACACATATTAAAGGGTAGGTTTCATTAACATAACCTCACATCACACATATTAAAGGGTAGGTTTCATTAACATAACCTCACATCACACATATTAAAGGGTAGGTTTCATTAACATAACCTCACATCACACATATTAAAGGGTAGGTTTCATTAACATAACCTCACATCACACATATTAAAGGGTAGGTTTCATTAACATAACCTCACATCACACATATTAAAGGGTAGGTTTCATTAACATAACCTCACATCACACATATTAAAGGGTAGGTTTCATTAACATAACCTCACATCACACATATTAAAGGGTAGGTTTCATTAACATAACCTCACATCACACATATTAAAGGGTAGGTTTCATTAACATAACCTCACATCACACATATTAAAGGGTAGGTTTCATTAACATAACCTCACATCACACATATTAAAGGGTAGGTTTCATTAACATAACCTCACATCACACATATTAAAGGGTAGGTTTCATTAACATAAAAGCCATTTCCGGGGTGAAATGATCACTGCACACAGTAGACGTGCCCGCGGTTCCCTTACTCCAATCTGCTCGCTTCAACTGGACAAACTGGTCCCACTTCAAAGCTAGCTTCTGGTTTTTGGGCCACAGCAACAAGGTAAAGGGGGATACTAGTCAGTTGTACAACTGAATGCATTCAACTGAAATGTGTTGTCCGCATTTTAACCCTCTGAATCAGAGAGGTGCGTGGGGGCTGCCTTAATCAACGTTCACGTCATCAGCCTTGCTCAACAACACATCTCCTTTAGCGTTAGCTTGGTGCTGTCTTGTGCGCTCCGACCAAACTCAGCTATTCTGTGATTCTTTTGGTGTTTATCTTTATCTAAATGTTTCCACCATCAGTTACTAACCTCAATTCCGAATTTGACTTTGCTGGTAGGAAAACCTACATTCAGAGGCTGCCTTTCTAGTTGCCAGCAATTCTAATTCTGCGTCATTAAGACACGTAATGCCCAAATCCATCAACACCTCTCCTTCACCACTAGGGGGTATAAAGTCATAGACCACTGTTACTCTACCTATAAGCAAGCATACAAGGCCCCCCCTCATCTCCCCTTCGGCAAACCAAATCATGACTCTATACTCATGCTTCCTGTCTACAAACAGAAGCTGAAACAGGAAGTACCCGTGACACTCTCCGTTGAGAAATGGTCATCCGAATCGGAGGCTATTCTAAAAGACTGCTTCGCTAGCGCAGACTGGAATATGTTCCTGGACTCCGCAGATAGCATCAATAAGCTAACCACCTCCCTCACCGGCTTCATTAGGAAATGCATCACCCACAGTGGAGGTTCGCTACTTTCTCAATGAAAAGCCCTGGATTAACACTGAGGTTGGCTCTAAGCCAAAGGGCAGGCTATCGCACACAGGGCAATCGCATCCAACCTAGAGGCTACGGCTGAGGACACAAACAAGTACAAGAAGTCCCGCTACGACCTCCGCAGAGCCATCAAACAAGTACAAGAAGTCCTGCTACGACCTCCGCAGAGCCATCAAACAAGCACAAGAAGTCCTGCTACGACCTCCGCAGAACCATCAAACAAGTACAAGAAGTCCCGCTACGACCTCCGCAGAACCATCAAACAAGCACAAGAAGTCCTGCTACGACCTCCGCAGAACCATCAAACAAGTACAAGAAGTCCCGCTACGACCTCCGCAGAGCCATCAAACAAGTACAAGAAGTCCTGCTACGACCTCCGCAGAGCCATCAAACAAGTACAAGAAGTCCTGCTACGACCTCCGCAGAGCCATCAAACAAGTACAAGAAGTCCTGCTACGACCTCCGCAGAGCCATCAAACAAGTACAAGAAGTCCCGCTACGACCTCCGCAGAGCCATCAAACAAGTACAAGAAGTCCTGCTACGACCTCCGCAGAGCCATCAAACAAGTACAAGAAGTCCTGCTACGACCTCCGCAGAGCCATCAAACAAGTACAAGAAGTCCCGCTACGACCTCCGCAGAGCCATCAAACAAGCAAAAGAACAATATAGGAACCAGGTGGTATCTCTTTACACTGGCTGCGACGCATCTGTCAAAGGTCCATTACGGATAACAAAGGAAGACCTAGGCATGATCTGCCCAACCATGCCTCTCTACCAGACCATCTCAATGATCTGCCCAACCATGCCTCTCTACCAGACCATCTCAATGATCTGCCCAACCATGCCTCTCTACCAGACCATCTCAATGATCTGCCCAACGATGCCTCTCTACCAGACCATCTCAATGGTCTGGGTTATCTCACTCTCAGAGGCCGACATGAATAAGGTTTTTAATCAGGTCAACAAGCCTGCGGGACCGCATTCTCTGAGCATGTGCAGAACAGCTGGCAGGCATATTCACGGTCATGTTCAACCTCTCCTTGTCCCAGTCTGTAATACCCATGTCTCAAGCTGACCACCATCATTCCTGTTCCCAAGAACTCTTAAGGCTACCTGCCAGAATGACTACCGCCCTGTAGCAATCATATCTGTAATCATGAAGTGCTTTGAAAGGCTGGTTATGGCACACATCAACTTCATCATCCCAGACAACCTAGACCCACTCCAATAACAGATCCATAGACAATACAATATCAAATGCTGTCCACATTGCCCTCACCCACCTATGTAAGAATGCTGTTTGACTACAGCTCAGCGTTCAACACCATTGTCCCCTCCATGCTTGTCACCAAGCTTAGGACTCTGGGTCTGAACACCTCCCTTTGCAACTGGATCCTGGACTTCCTGACGGGCCGCCCCCAGGTGGTGAAGGTAGACATCACCTCCACCATATTGACCCTTAACACGGGCTCCACAGGGGTGCGTGCTTAGTCCCCTCCTGTACTCCCTGTTCACCCACGACTGCTTGACTCCAACACCATCATCAAGTTCGCTGACGACACGACGGTGGTAGGCCTGATAACCAGCGATGATAAGACAGGGAGGAGGTCAGTGATCTGGCAATGTGGTGCCAGGACAACAAATAAAATGTTATTTGTCACATGCTTCGTAAACAACAGGTGTAAACTAACAATGAAATGCTTCCTTACAGACCTCTCTCTCAACGTGAGTAAGACCAAAGAGCTGATTGTGGACTACAGGAAACAGGGGAGCGAGCACGCCTTCAGTGTAGCAGGTCGATTCAAGTTCCTCGCTGTCCAAATCACTAAGGACTTAAAATGGTCCACACGCACACTCGTGAAAAAGGCGCCATAGCGCCTCTTACCCCTCAGGAGGTTGAAAAGATTTGCCACGGGTCCTCAAATCCTCAAAAAATTCTACAGCTGCACCATTTAGAACATCTTGGTATGGGAATTGCACCGCCCTTGATCACATGGTGCTACAGAGGGTGGTGTGGACAGTCCAGTACATCACTGGGCCAAGCTCCCTGCAGTCCAGAACATCTACATCAGGTTGTGTGAAAGGAAGGCACGGAAAATTGTTAAAGACCCCAGCCACCAAAGCCATAGACTGTTCTCTCTGCTTCTGCATGGCAAGCGGTACCGAAGCAACAAGTCTGAACAGCTTATATCCCCAAGTCTAAATAGCTAACAAAATGGCTACACAGACTATCTGAGTTGGGAAAGAGCAAGCAAGGCATTTCACTTGACTTGTGCTCCTTCACTACCACTATCAAACATACAGGAGAAGAGGAGATTTTCACATTAATTTATATGGTTTCTTCTTTGTAGATGTACATAGTATCTCACCAACACCAACACTTGATCTTGAATGTAATTACATGCTAGCATGGTTAGTAGCTAACGTTAGCCAGCTGTAGCTAGCTAGGTAACACCGGTTCTCCATATGACGATGACAATGGGCAATTGCGGGTAGTTTCCGAAGATATATATATATTTTTAGTTATAGGTAACCACACCGTGACGACCACTAAATTACTAATTATTTGACCACAATATGTTGTTACTTTGGTGAGTAAAAACTAATTCTACCTTCCCTTTAACACGCATACTCTGTATCAAAGAGACTTGTTAAACCACAGCCAGCCAGACACTCCGCAACAGACACACACACTCGTACTCTGTATCAAAGAGACTTGTTAAACCACAGCCAGCCAGAAACGGGGGGGGGGGGCGAGATCTGTGTTTTAATAATCTGTGGTGCTAGAGAGGGAATGTATACAGCCTGAGGCACTATCGTGTTGCCAGACACCGTCTTTGTATTCAGCATGAGACACTATCGTGTTGCCAGACACTGTCTTTGTATTCAGCCTGAGACACTATCGTGTTGCCAGACACCGTCTTTGTATTCAGCCTGAGACACTATCGTGTTGCCAGACACCGTCTTTGTATTCAGCATGAGACACTATCGTGTTGCCAGACACTGTCTTTGTATTCAGCCTGAGACACTATCGTGTTGCCAGACACCGTCTTTGTATTCAGCATGAGACACTATCGTGTTGCCAGACACTGTCTTTGTATTCAGCATGAGACACTATCGTGTTGCCAGACACCGTCTTTGTATTCAGCATGAGACACTAACGTGTTGCCAGACACTG
Source organism: Thymallus thymallus (assembly GCA_023634145.1). Lineage (NCBI taxonomy): Eukaryota > Metazoa > Chordata > Actinopteri > Salmoniformes > Salmonidae > Thymallus > Thymallus thymallus. Next base: position 35,778,231 of record CM042400.1, on the reverse strand, counting down.
TCTTTGTATTCAGCATGAGACACTATCGTGTTGCCAGACACCGTCTTTGTATTCAGCATGAGACACTATCGTGTTGCCAGACACCGTCTTTGTATTCAGCATGAGACACTAACGTGTTGCCAGACACCGTCTTTGTATTCAGCATGAGACACTAACGTGTTGCCAGACACTGTCTTTGTATTCAGCATGAGACACTATCGTGTTGCCAGACACTGTCTTTGTATTCAGCATGAGACACTAACGTGTTGCCAGACACTGTCTTTGTATTCAGCATGAGACACTATCGTGTTGCCAGACACCGTCTTTGTATTCAGCATGAGACACTAACGTGTTGCCAGACACTGTCTTTGTATTCAGCATGAGACACTATCGTGTTGCCAGACACTGTCTTTGTATTCAGCATGAGACACTATCGTGTTGCCAGACACCGTCTTTGTATTCAGCATGAGACACTATCGTGTTGCCAGACACCGTCTTTGTATTCAGCCTGAGACACTATCGTGTTGCCAGACACCGTCTTTGTATTCAGCATGAGACACTATCGTGTTGCCAGACACCGTCTTTGTATTCAGCATGAGACACTATCGTGTTGCCAGACACCGTCTTTGTATTCAGCATGAGACACTATCGTGTTGCCAGACACCGTCTTTGTATTCAGCATGAGACACTAACGTGTTGCCAGACACTGTCTTTGTATTCAGCATGAGACACTATCGTGTTGCCAGACACCGTCTTTGTATTCAGCATGAGACACTATCGTGTTGCCAGACACCGTCTTTGTATTCAGCATGAGACACTAACGTGTTGCCAGACACTGTCTTTGTATTCAGCATGAGACACTATCGTGTTGCCAGACACTGTCTTTGTATTCAGCATGAGACACTATCGTGTTGCCAGACACCGTCTTTGTATTCAGCATGAGACACTATCGTGTTGCCAGACACCGTCTTTGTATTCAGCATGAGACACTATCGTGTTGCCAGACACCGTCTTTGTATTCAGCATGAGACACTAACGTGTTGCCAGACACTGTCTTTGTATTCAGCATGAGACACTATCGTGTTGCCAGACACTGTCTTTGTATTCAGCATGAGACACTAACGTGTTGCCAGACACTGTCTTTGTATTCAGCATGAGACACTATCGTGTTGCCAGACACTGTCTTTGTATTCAGCATGAGACACTATCGTGTTGCCAGACACCGTCTTTGTATTCAGCATGAGACACTATCGTGTTGCCAGACACTGTCTTTGTATTCAGCATGAGACACTATCGTGTTGCCAGACACCGTCTTTGTATTCAGCATGAGACACTATCGTGTTGCCAGACACCGTCTTTGTATTCAGCATGAGACACTATCGTGTTGCCAGACACCGTCTTTGTATTCAGCATGAGACACTATCGTGTTGCCAGACACTGTCTTTGTATTCAGCATGAGACACTATCGTGTTGCCAGACACTGTCTTTGTATTCAGCATGAGACACTATCGTGTTGCCAGACACTGTCTTTGTATTCAGCATGAGACACTATCGTGTTGCCAGACACCGTCTTTGTATTCAGCATGAGACACTATCGGCATGAGACCAGAACCCTATAGCTATAGAGAGAATAAGGTGCCATTTGGGACGCAGACGCTCTCTCTGAGCCCTGGAGGGGAAAGCAAGGTTCCTCTCTCCATCTTTAAGCCATAGACAATAGTATCTAATTGGGAGGTATTCAGGATTGACGTGACATTCAGTTTTACAGATATTATCGCAGGTGCAACTAAACGCTTGTGTTTCTAGCTCCAACAACTACAGTAATACCTAGCTAAACGCTTGTGTTTCTAGCTCCAACAGTACAGTAATACCTAGCTAAACGCTTGTGTTTCTAGCTCCAACAGTACAGTAATACCTAGCTAAACGCTTGTGTTTCTAGCTCCAACAGTACAGTAATACCTAGCTAAACGCTTGTGTTTCTAGCTCCAACAGTACAGTAATACCTAGCTAAACGCTTGTGTTTCTAGCTCCAACAGTACAGTAATACCTAGCTAAACGCTTGTGTTTCTAGCTCCAACAGTACAGTAATACCTAGCTAAACGCTTGTGTTTCTAGCTCCAACAGTACAGTAATACCTAGCTAAACGCTTGTGTTTCTAGCTCCAACAGTACAGTAATACCTAGCTAAACGCTTGTGTTTCTAGCTCCAACAGTACAGTAATACCTAGCTAAACGCTTGTGTTTCTAGCTCCAACAGTACAGTAATACCTAGCTAAACGCTTGTGTTTCTAGCTCCAACAGTACAGTAATACCTAGCTAAACGCTTGTGTTTCTAGCTCCAACAGTACAGTAATACCTAGCTAAACGCTTGTGTTTCTAGCTCCAACAGTACAGTAATACCTAGCTAAACGCTTGTGTTTCTAGCTCCAACAGTACAGTAATACCTAGCTAAACGCTTGTGTTTCTAGCTCCAACAGTACAGTAATACCTAGCTAAACGCTTGTGTTTCTAGCTCCAACAGTACAGTAATACCTAGCTAAACGCTTGTGTTTCTAGCTCCAACAGTACAGTAATACCTAGCTAAACGCTTGTGTTTCTAGCTCCAACAGTACAGTAATACCTAGCTAAACGCTTGTGTTTCTAGCTCCAACAGTACAGTAATACCTAGCTAAACGCTTGTGTTTCTAGCTCCAACAGTACAGTAATACCTAGCTAAACGCTTGTGTTTCTAGCTCCAACAGTACAGTAATACCTAGCTAAACGCTTGTGTTTCTAGCTCCAACAGTACAGTAATACCTAGCTAAACGCTTGTGTTTCTAGCTCCAACAGTACAGTAATACCTAGCTAAACGCTTGTGTTTCTAGCTCCAACAGTACAGTAATACCTAGCTAAACGCTTGTGTTTCTAGCTCCAACAGTACAGTAATACCTAGCTAAACGCTTGTGTTTCTAGCTCCAACAGTACAGTAATACCTAGCTAAACGCTTGTGTTTCTAGCTCCAACAGTACAGTAATACCTAGCTAAACGCTTGTGTTTCTAGCTCCAACAGTACAGTAATACCTAGCTAAACGCTTGTGTTTCTAGCTCCAACAGTACAGTAATACCTAGCTAAACGCTTGTGTTTCTAGCTCCAACAGTACAGTAATACCTAGCTAAACGCTTGTGTTTCTAGCTCCAACAGTAATAATTACCAGCAATAGAAAACTATAAGCAACATAATCCAAAAAGAAGAAAAGAAGACATTTCAGAACGATGTCCAGAATATACATTGCGCTCCAAAAGTATTGGGACAGTGACAATTGTTTTGGCTCTGTACTCCAGCACTTTGCATTTGACATGATATGAGGTTAAAGTGCAGACTATGATCAGGTGAACCATATAGAAATTACAGCAATTTCTGTGCATAGTTTTATATGGAAGCCCATTCCTGCCACCCAAAAATAAAATACGTACACTGAGTGTACAAAACATTGAGTATGACTTGAGTATATACTGAACAAAAATATAAAGGCAACATATAAAGTGTTGGTCCCATGTTTCATGAGCTGAAAGTTTGTGCAGAAATGTGTTTACATCTCCTTTGCCAAGATAATCCATCCACCTGACAGGTGTGGAATATCAAGAAGCTGATTAAACAGCATGATCATTACACAGGTGCACCTTGTGCTGGGGACAGTAAAAGGCACCAAAATGTGCAGTTGTCACACAACACAATGCCACAAATATCTCAAGTTTTGAGGGAGCGTGCAATTAGCATGCTGACTGCAGGAATGTCCACCAGAGCTGTTGTAGCCTCCAACGTCGTTTTAGAGAATTTGGCAGTACGTCCATCCGGTCTCACAACCGCAGACCATGTGTAACCACGCCAACCCAGTACCACCATATCCGGCTTCTTTACCTGCGGGATCATCTGAGACAAGCTACCTAGACAGCTGATGAAACTGAGGAGTATTTCTATCTTTTGTGGAGAAAAGCTCCCCAGTGGTGAAAAAGCTGCCCACCCATGGCTGCACCCTGCCCAGTCATGTGAAATCCATAGATTAGGCCCTAATGAATTTATTTATATTGAGTGATTTCCTTCTATGAACTGTAACTCAGTAAAATCTTTAAAATTGTTGCATGTTGCGTTTATATTTTAGTTCAGTATAAAACATCTGGTCCCATCATAGCCTTTATAAAACAGTTTTTACCAGCTGATTTAGTATTATGTCATTTGTTCTTAACTGACTTGCCTAATAAATATATATATATATATATATATACAGTGGGGAGAAAAAGTATTTGATACACTGCTGATTTTGCAGGTTTTCCTACATACAAAGCATGTAGAGGTCTGTAATTTTTATCAAAGGTACACTTCAACTGTGAGAGACGGAATCTCAAACATAGTTCTGGATCAGCCCAGAACTACACGGCAGGAGCTGGTCAATGACCTGAAGAGAGCTGGGACCAAAGAAAACCATTAGTAACACACTACGCCGTCATGGATTAAAATCCTGCAGCGCACGCAAGGTCCCCCTGCTCAAGCCAGCGCATGTCCAGGCCCATCTGAAGTTTGCCAATGACCATCTGGATGATCCAGAGGAGGAATGGGAGAAGGTCATGTGGTCTGATGACACAAAAATAGAGCTTTTTGGTCTAAACTCCACTCGCCGTGTTTGGAGGAAGAAGAAGGATGAGTACAACCCCAAGAACACCATCCCAACCGTGAAGAATGGAGGTGGAAACATAATTCTTTGGGGATGCTTTTCTGCAAAGGGGACAGGACGACTGCACCGTATTGAGGGGAGGATGGATGGGGCCATGTATCGCGAGATCTTGGCCAACAACCTCCTTCCCTCAGTAAGAGCATTGAAGATGGGTCGTGGCTGGGTCTTCCAGTATGACAACGACCCGAAACACACACCCAGGGCAACTAAGGAGTGGCTCCGTAAGATGCATCTCAAGGTCCTGGAGTGGCCTAGCCAGTCTCCAGACCTGAACCCAATAGAAAATCTTTGGAGGGAGCTGAAAGTCCGTATTGCCCAGCGACAGCCCCGAAACCTGAAGGATCTGGAGAAGGTCTGTATGGAGGAGTGGGCCAAAATCCCTGCTGCAGTGTGTGCAAACCTGGTCAAGAACTACAGGAAACGTATGATCTCTGTAATTGCAAACAAAGGTTTCTGTACCAAATATTAAGTTCTGCTTTTCTGATGTATCAAATACTTATGTCATGCAATAAAATGCAAATGAATTACTTAAAAATCATACAATGTGATTTTCTGGATTTTTGTTTTAGATTCCGTCACTCACAGTTGAAGAGTACCTATGATAAAAATTACAGACCTCTACATGCTTTGTAAGTGGGAAAACCTGCAAAATCGGCAGTGTATCAAATACTTGTTCTCCCCACTGTATATATATATATATTTTTTTTTTTTAAGTAAATAGGTTAGCCTAGCAGATCAGGAAAACAATTTCCCCCCTCTGGGACCTGTGATGCAACCTCTGAAATCACCACACAATGTTATAAATGAAAAAACATACTATATTTGTTTAATTTATGTATCTCAAAATGCTGACATTTTGATTTAAATGGTGGTTGGAATGGCCTTCTATAGTTTTCTGTAGCTCAGGACAGCTGTAATAGTCAGTGGGTTTTAGTGCAACTTTTATTTAGGTGAGGGTCATAATTTCTCAAAGTTTGTAGAGACAGATTTTTTAAATTGTATTTATTTATTATTTAGCCGGGTGAGTTGTATTTATTTATTATTTAGCCGGGTGAGTTGTATTTATTTATTATTTAGCCAGGTGAGTTGTATTTATTTATTATTTAGCCGGGTGAGTTGTATTTATTTATTATTTATCCGGGTGAGTTGTATTTATTTATTATTTATCCGGGTGAGTTGTATTTATTTATTATTTATCCGGGTGAGTTGTATTTATTTATTATTTATCCGGGTGAGTTGTATTTATTTATTATTTATCCGGGTGAGTTGACTGCGAATACATTCTCATTTGTAGCAGTGACCTGGGGAAAGTTACAAAACATAGACATGGTTGCATACAAGATAAAAGGAAGAAGAAGAAAAACCACAACACAAAATAAGTAATAAATAAAATACATAAGATAATTCGTAGAATCCTCTCCCAGTGGCCACAGACGTCAATTCAACCAGTGTGTGCCCAGTGGCCACAGACGTCAATTCAACCAGTGTGTGCCCAGTGGCCACAGACGTCAATTCAACCAGTGTGTGCCCAGTGGCCACAGACGTCAATTCAACCAGTGTGTGCCCAGTGGCCACAGATCCGTCTGAACTGCTTCAGATGCACCAATCCATTCAACCAAAAAAAGCTAAAGGCATATATAGTTAACCATTCCTGAGATCGCATAAATGAGATCACCATAGATGAAGTCTTGAATATCATTGTAGAATAGGCCTGTGCATAAAATGTATCTTCCAATGGCAACGTCTGCCTGTATCCACACGTATTATTCTCAATACATTTTTAAGTGTTTAATACCCTCAAACATCATTTCATCAGTTTTATGAGAATATGTATTTAGATCTTCTTGAATGACTGTTTTGTGAGTGAATTAAAGCAGGTGGTGTTACAAACTATTAGCCGTTCTTCTAGGCCTGTTTTGTTTCTATCAAAGCATTGATTTCAGCTGTTTCAAAAACATTGCTCTGCTATTACCAACTGTAGGAGCGTTGAGTTGAACGAGACAGTTCTGTTCACATTACCCTGCTCGAAGGGGGTCGCATGACGTGAACATTTTCACAAGTTTACACAAAAGTATTGACTCGAAAAACTCCCTCTGCTAATGTCGTGCCTCTGCCGCCTCAATTTTACCCATTTTCAATTAAGATAAAACATAAAACTACACAGAAAAGATATTGAATTCGTCCAGCAGGTTGAAAAAAAAGTCAGGCAAGCTAGTGAATGCGGAACACCAACTCTTG
>CM042400.1:35764251-35771106 GCA_023634145.1 Thymallus thymallus | reverse complement strand
TATTGACTGTTTTTGTTTGTGTATGCATGTTTTGAGTGTCTGTCTTTCTGTCTGAGACTGGAGGTATTTACCGCTGCAGCATAGGCATTGTGGGAGAGAGAGAGGGTGTGTGTGTGTGTTTGGGAGCGAGATGGAGGGAGGGAGGGAGGGTGTGTACTGTACTCTCACTGTAATTGTGGCGCTTCTGTGTCTGGTGTAGTGAGTGGAATTCTGACTGGTACGAGGAACGACCTAGCCAGGCAACACTCCCAGCAGCTACGACCTAGCCAGGCAACACTCCCAGCAGCTACGACCTAGCCAGGTAACACTCCCAGCAGCTACGACCTAGCCCAGGTAACACTCCCAGCAGCTACGACCTAGCCAGGCAACACTCCCAGCAGCTACGACCTAGCCAGGTAACACTCCCAGCAGCTACGACCCTAGCCAGGTAACACTCCCAGCAGCTACGACCTAGCCAGGTAACACTCCCAGCAGCTACGACCTAGCCAGGGTAACACTCCCAGCAGCTACGACCTAGCCAGGCAACACTCCCAGCAGCTACGACCTAGCCAGGTAACACTCCCCAGCAGCTACGACCTAGCCAGGTAACACTCCCAGCAGCTACGACCTAGCCAGGTAACACTCCCCAGCAGCTACGACCTAGCCAGGTAACACTCCCAGCAGCTACGACCTAGCCAGGTAACACTCCCAGCAGCTACGACCTAGCCAGGTAACACTCCCAGCAGCTACGACCCTAGCCAGGTAACACTCCCAGCAGCTACGACCTAGCCAGGTAACACTCCCAGCAGCTACGACCTAGCCAGGCAACACTCCCAGCAGCTACGACCTAGCCAGGCAACACTCCCAGCAGCTACGACCTAGCCAGGCAACACTCCCAGCAGCTACGACCTAGCCAGGTAACACTCCCAGCAGCTACGACCTAGCCAGGTAACACTCCCAGCAGCTACGACCTAGGAAGGAAGAGAGAGAGGGAGGGAAGAGAGAGAGGGAGGGAAGAGAGAGAGGGAGGGAGGGGAGAGAGAGAGGGAGGAAAGAGAAAGAGGGAAGAGAGAGAGGGAGGGAGGGGAGAGAGAGAGGGAGGAAAGAGAAAGAGGGAAGAGAGAGAGGGAGGGAGGGGAGAGAGAGAGGGAGGAAAGAGAGGGAGGGAGGGAAGAGAGAGAGGGAGGAAAGAGAAAGAGGGAAGAGAGAGAGGGAGGGAGGGGAGAGAGAGAGAGAGGGAGGAAAGAGAGGGAGGGAGGGAAGAGAGAGAGGGAAGAGCGAGTATCACAATTCCAGTGGGTCAGAAGTTTACATTTATTTTTATTTATTTCACCTTTATTTAACCAGGTAGGTCAGTTGAGAACAAGTTCTCATTTGCAACTGCGACCTGGCCAAGACAAAGCAAAGCAGTGTGACAAATAACAACAAATAACAAATTACATACACTAAGTTGACTGTGCCTTTAAACAGCTTGGAAAATTCCAGAAGATGATGTCATGGCTTTAGAAGCTTCTGATAGGCTAATTGACATCATTTGAGTCAATTGGAGGTGTACCTGTGGATGTATTTCAAGGCCTACCTTCAAACTCAGTGCCCCTTTGCTCGACATCATGGGAAAATCAAAAGAAATCAGCCAAGACCTCAGAAAAAAAATTAGACTACCTGACCGGTAGACCTCCACAAGTCTGGTTCATCCTTGGGAGCAATTTCCAAACGCCTGAAGGTACCACGTTCATCTGTACAAACAATAGTATGCAAGTATAAACACCATGGGACCATGCAGCCGTCATACCGCTCAGGAAGGAGACGCATTCTGTCTCCTAGAGACTAACATACTTTGGTGCAAAAAGTGCAAATAAATCCCAGAACAACAGCAAAGGACCTTGTGAAGATGCTGGAGGAAACGGGTACAAAAGTATCTATATGATGATGACGATGATAGATACTTTATTGATCCCCGGGGGGGAAATTTAATTGTCAAGCAGCTACAACAAAACACAGGGCAGGTGCAAAATGCCACAACGAAAGTACACAAAAGACAGATACACGGTACATGATACATAGAGCGGCAGTATGAAAAAGTATAGAAATACAAGATATCTGGAGTGCAAAAAAAAAACTATAAAAAGACATAGCATAGTATGAGTGGTTGGCTGAATATGTACACTATACGTTGGTGGATGTTTGATGGTTAACTATACTATACAGGTCGATGGCAGAGAAATACTTCAGTAGCTAAAAATGCATATGATATGAGCGAGGGTAATAATAGTTTACTTAATAGACAGACTGGGTAAATGAACAGGTAAGTGAACATTTTGCATGGTTAAATTAGCTGTACAGTTAGGTATACAGTTATATTTACAGATAAGTGAATACTTGCGTGGTTACACAAACTGTACAGGTAAATATCCACAGTAAAACGAGTCCTATATCGACAACCTGAAAGGCAGCTCAGCAAGGAAGAAGCCACTGCTCCAAAACCGCCATAAAAAAGCCAGACTACGGTTTGCAACTGCACATGGGGACAAAGATCGTACTTTTTGGAGAAATGTCCTCTGGTCTGATGAAATATCTTCCGGTTGGCGCCGCCCTGCTGGTCGCCTGTTAAGCAGCTCCCATGTTGGTGCGTTAATTGTTGTTTTAGTATGTTTTTAGTGAGTTTTTCTTTTGTTGAACTATAATAGTTCAGGATTATGGAGTGTCACGGTGCAGAACAAGGGAACAAGGCGCAGAGCGATGTTTATTTATAATACACTCAAACTATCAAAACAAGAAACGCAATAGAATACAGTGAACTGGTGACTAGCAGCATGCTAGTGGAAACAACTGAACAACTCTAGACAGCTGCCTCTAATTGGGGATTGAAAGAACTGAACAGAAAACTCCCAGGTCTCTTGTCAGGTCCTGACAATGGAGTGCTATTGTTTTACGAAGGTTTTAGCGGTCCTTTTTATCACTGAGGCAGCGCCAAAAGTACACGCAAGTCCTCAATTATTTACAACAGAGCCCAGCTATTGGATTTAGCACACTCAGCGCTGCTGCACCCCAGGGAAATGTTAGTTATTCCGGACGATTTGAAAAGGCGACGGCGTGGACGCATGGCGGGATTGAAGTGTAAAGCAAAGCTTAGGAAATACAAGCCTGCTATACCGTCTATCATTATGGGCAACGTGAGATTGCTGCATAACAAGTTGAAGGAACTAGAGGGTCTGGTCTGTGGACAAAGGGAGTTCAGAGAAGCTAGTCTAGTGTGTTTGACCGAGACATGGCTGAATGATAACATCCCCACAGGGAACGTCACTATCGGAGGTTTCCAGACCATCAGAGCAGACAGGGATAGCGCTTCTTCCGGTAAGAGTAAGGGGGGGGGGCTGGCTTTATTAGTTAACAACAGATGGTGTAATCCCAGACATATTACTTTTAAGGAACAGTTTTGTAGCCCGGACATTGAGCTTTAAGCCTGAGACCCTACTATTTGCCGAGGGAATTCACGGCGGCCATTGCTGTTATTGTTTACATCCCGCCCTCCGCTGATGCAAACACAGCGTGTGACATCATCCACTCTGTTATCGCGAGGTGACAGACAGCGCATCTCAGTGCCTTCTTTGACATTTCTGGGGATTTTAACCATGCATCTCTCTCTTCAACGCTGCCCACGTTCAAACCGTTTGAAGTGCCCAACCAGGAATAATAAAACTCTGGACTTGTTATATGCTAATGTGAAGGATGCATACAACTCCACTGCACTCCCTCCCCTCGGTAGATCGGATCACAACCTTGTCCACCTCACCCCACTCTACAGGCCTATGGTCCAACAGCAGCCTGCGACCACTAGGGCCATTAGGAGATGGTCCCCGGAGGAGAATGAGGCCCTACAGGACTGCTTTGAAACAACAGACTGGGATGTGCTCTGTGAGGCTCATGGGGAGGACATAGATGGACTTACAGACTGCATAACGGACTGTATCAAGTGTTGTGTAGACAACACCGTACCTGCCAGGAAGGTATGCTGTTTTCCAAATAATAAACCCTGGGTCACCAGCGACCTGAAGGCCCTGCTGAATGAGAAGAAGAGGGCCTTCAAGGAGGGGGACAGGGACATATTGAAATGCGTCAAGAGGGAGCTGAAGCTGCGGATTGCTGAGGGGAAGAGAGTGTATAAGGAGAAGATGGAGGACAAGCTGAGGCAGAGCCAGGCGAGAGAGGTGTGGAAGGGTATGAGAAATATCACTGGCTTCAAAAAGTCAAACAGTGGGCAGACGGAGGGGACCCAGGACAGAGCCAATGAGCTGAACCAATTTTTTAACAGGTACGATATTAGCTCTGTCCACCCCCCCTCCAGCTCTCCAGGCCACACCCTCACGGCTGACCCACCCCCACTCTGCTCACAACACCTCTGTTGAGACAATCAGCGACCCCCTCCCCACCCCTGCTCCCTCTGGACTGATCTGCAACACCTCCCTTCCCCCACCTCTGGACTGATCCTTCCCCCCACCTCCCCACCTGGGCTGGCTTTCACCACCAACCAAGTGAAGAGAGAGCTGGAGAGACTACATCAGTGGAAAGCGGCGGGCCCTGATGGCATCATCCCAAGGGTGCTTAGGGTCTGTGCTGACCAACTGTGTGGAATACTCCAGTGACCCTTCAACCTTAGCCTGTGTCTGGAAAGGGTCCCTGTGCTGTGGAAAACATCCTGCCTGGTCCCAGTGCCCAAGAAGGCACACCCCACTGTCCCGAAAGACTTCAGACCTGTAGCGCTAACATCCCACATCATGAAGACCCTGGAAAGGTTAGTCCTCGCTCACATCAGACCCCTGGACCCCCTACAGTTCGCATACCAGCACAACATCGGGGTGGTTGATGCAACCTTCTGCAGAGGGCCTACTCTCACCTGGACAACGCAGGTTGCACTGTGAGGGTTAAGCTTTTTGACTTCTCCAGTGCCTTCAACACCATTCAGCCCCTGCTACTGGGTGAGAAGATGAAGAGGATGAAAGTAGAAGCACCCTTAGTCTCTTGGGTCACGGACTACCTGATCGGTAGGCCACAAGATGTGCGACTACAGAGCTGTGTGTCAGAACGGGCAGTGAGCAATACAGGGGCCCCCCAGGGAACGGTCCTGTCCCCCTTCCTGTTCAGCCTCTACACCTCAAACTTCAGATATAACTCTGAAACATGCCACCTACAGAAGTTCTCGGATGACTCCGCAATTGTAGGGTGCATCAGGGGTGGGCAGGAGGAGGAGTACAGGAGCACAATCAATGACTGTGGTGTGGTGTGAGCAGAACCACCTTCAGCTCAACATCAGCAAAACAAAGGAGATGGTGGTGGACTTCAGGAGAACCAAGGCCCAACCGACTGCAGTCCCTATACAGGGGATGGATGTGGAAATGGTTGGGTCATACAAGTTCCTGGGAGTCCATATGGACAACAGGCTGGAATGGGCTGGTAACACCGGGACTCTGTACAAAAAGGGCCAGGGCCGACTCTACTTTCTGAGGAGGCTCAGGTCCTTTAACGTGTGCAGTAAACTACTGCATACTTTCTACCAGTCTGTGGTGCCATCTTTTTTGCAGTGGTGTGCTGGGGCGCCAACATAAAGGCTGGTGATGCTTCTCGGGTAAATAAGCTGATCAGGAAGGCTAGCTCTGTTCTGGGGATTAGCCTTGACACTCTGGAGGAGGGCAGAGAGAAGGATCCTGGCCAAACTGCTGGCCATCAGTGGCTTCTTCCTTGGTGAGCGGCCTTTCAGGTTATGTCGATATAGGACTCGTTTTACTGTGGGTATAGATACTTTTGTACCTGTTTCCTCCTGCATCTTCACAAGGTCCTTTGCTGTTGTTCTGGGATTGATTTGTACTTTTCGCACCAAAGTACGTTCGTCTCTAGGAGACAGAACGCGTCTCCTTCCTGAGCGGTATGACGGCTGCGTGGTCCCATGGTGTTTATACTTGCGTACTATTGTTTGTACAGATGAACGTGGTACCTTCAGGCGTTTGGAAATTGTCACAAGGATGAACCAGACTTGTGGAGGTCTACAAATTTCTTGGCTGATTTCTTTTGATTTTCCCATGATGTCGAGAAAAGAGACACTGAGTTTGAAGGTAGGCCTTGAAATACATCCACAGGTTCACCTCCAATTGACTCAAATGATGTCAGAAGCTTCTAAATCCATGCCCCAGCAATTTTCTGGAATTTTCCAAGCTGTTTAAAGGCACAGTCAACTTACTGTATGTAAACTTCTGACCCACTGGAATTGTGATATAGTGAATTATAAGTGAAATAATCTGTCTGTAAACAATTGTTGGAAGAATTACTTGTGTCATGCACAAAGTAGATGTCCTAACCGACTTGACAAAACTATAGTTTGTTAACATGAAATCTGTGGAGTGGTTGAAAAATAAGTTTTAATGACTTCAACCTAAGTGTTTGTAAACTTCAACTGTATGTAGATATTCCATAAAAAATGTGCCGTTTCCAGCTAGTTTACAACATTAACAATGTCTACACTGTATTTCTGATAGTAGTGTTGGTTGGTTACTTAGTATTTATAATTATCAAAAGGCTCTCTGTGTGAAACACGTCATAGTGTGTAGTTATTACATTATCAAAAGGCTCTTTGTGTGAAACACGTCATAGTGTGTAGTAATTATATTATCAAAAGGTTCTCTATGTGAAACACGTCATAGTGTGTTGTTATTACATTATCAAAAGGTTATCTGTGAGAAACACGTCATAGTGTGTAGTTATTACATTATCAAAATGCTCTTTGTGTGAAACATGTCATAGTGTGTAGTTATTACATTATCAAAAGGCTCTTTGTGTGAAACACGTCATAGGGTGTAGTTATTACATTATCCAAATATTATCTGT
>CM042400.1:35709251-35759251 GCA_023634145.1 Thymallus thymallus | reverse complement strand
CTGACACTCCCTGAGGTTCATTCAGTAATGTTCCTGTTTGTAGTTTTATTAAACGTTTCACCTGCTTCTCGACTCACAGCGTCTTCGTCAAAACTAGTGCACTATAAAGAGAATAGGGTGCCAACTAGTGCACTATAAAGAGAATAGGGTGCCAACTAGTGCACTATAAAGAGAATAGGGTGCCAACTAGTGCACTATAAAGAGAATAGGGTGCCAACTAGTGCACTATAAAGAGAATAGGGTGCCAACTAGTGCACTATAAAGAGAATAGGGTGCCAACTAGTGCACTATAAAGAGAATAGGGTGCGAACTAGTGCACTATAAAGAGAATAGGGTGCCAACTAGTGCACTATAAAGAGAATAGGGTGCCAACTAGTGCACTATAAAGAGAATAGGGTGCCAACTAGTGCACTATAAAGAGAATAGGGTGCCAACTAGTGCACTATAAAGAGAATAGGGTGCGAACTAGTGCACTATAAAGAGAATAGGGTGCCAACTAGTGCACTATAAAGAGAATAGGGTGCCAACTAGTGCACTATAAAGAGAATAGGGTGCCAACTAGTGCACTATAAAGAGAATAGGGTGCCAACTAGTGCACTATAAAGAGAATAGGGTGCCAACTAGTGCACTATAAAGAGAATAGGGTGCCAACTAGTGCACTATAAAGAGAATAGGGTGCCAACTAGTGCACTATAAAGAGAATAGGGTGCCAACTAGTGCACTATAAAGAGAATAGGGTGCCAACTAGTGCACTATAAAGAGAATAGGGTGCCAACTAGTGCACTATAAAGAGAATAGGGTGCCAACTAGTGCACTATAAAGAGAATAGGGTGCCAACTAGTGCACTATAAAGAGAATAGGGTGCCAACTAGTGCACTATAAAGAGAATAGGGTGCCAACTAGTGCACTATAAAGAGAATAGGGTGCCAACTAGTGCACTATAAAGAGAATAGGGTGCCAACTAGTGCACTATAAAGAGAATAGGGTGCCAACTAGTGCACTATAAAGAGAATAGGGTGCCAACTAGTGCACTATAAAGAGAATAGGGTGCCAACTAGTGCACTATAAAGAGAATAGGGTGCCAACTAGTGCACTATAAAGAGAATAGGGTGCCAACTAGTGCACTATAAAGAGAATAGGGTGCCAACTAGTGCACTATAAAGAGAATAGGGTGCCAACTAGTGCACTATAAAGAGAATAGGGTGCCAACTAGTGCACTATAAAGAGAATAGGGTGCCAACTAGTGCACTATAAAGAGAATAGGGTGCCAACTAGTGCACTATAAAGAGAATAGGGTGCCAACTAGTGCACTATAAAGAGAATAGGGTGCCAACTAGTGCACTATAAAGAGAATAGGGTGCCAACTAGTGCACTATAAAGAGAATAGGGTGCCAACTAGTGCACTATAAAGAGAATAGGGTGCCAACTAGTGCACTATAAAGAGAATAGGGTGCCAACTAGTGCACTATAAAGAGAATAGGGTGCCAACTAGTGCACTATAAAGAGAATAGGGTGCCAACTAGTGCACTATAAAGAGAATAGGGTGCCAACTAGTGCACTATAAAGAGAATAGGGTGCCAACTAGTGCACTATAAAGAGAATAGGGTGCCAACTAGTGCACTATAAAGAGAATAGGGTGCCAACTAGTGCACTATAAAGAGAATAGGGTGCCAACTAGTGCACTATAAAGAGAATAGGGTGCCAACTAGTGCACTATAAAGAGAATAGGGTGCCAACTAGTGCACTATAAAGAGAATAGGGTGCCAACTAGTGCACTATAAAGAGAATAGGGTGCCAACTAGTGCACTATAAAGAGAATAGGGTGCCAACTAGTGCACTATAAAGAGAATAGGGTGCCAACTAGTGCACTATAAAGAGAATAGGGTGCCAACTAGTGCACTATAAAGAGAATAGGGTGCCAACTAGTGCACTATAAAGAGAATAGGGTGCCAACTAGTGCACTATAAAGAGAATAGGGTGCCAACTAGTGCACTATAAAGAGAATAGGGTGCCAACTAGTGCACTATAAAGAGAATAGGGTGCCAACTAGTGCACTATAAAGAGAATAGGGTGCCAACTAGTGCACTATAAAGAGAATAGGGTGCCAACTAGTGCACTATAAAGAGAATAGGGTGCCAACTAGTGCACTATAAAGAGAATAGGGTGCCAACTAGTGCACTATAAAGAGAATAGGGTGCCAACTAGTGCACTATAAAGAGAATAGGGTGCCAACTAGTGCACTATAAAGAGAATAGGGTGCCAACTAGTGCACTATAAAGAGAATAGGGTGCGAACTAGTGCACTATAAAGAGAATAGGGTGCCAACTAGTGCACTATAAAGAGAATAGGGTGCCAACTAGTGCACTATAAAGAGAATAGGGTGCCAACTAGTGCACTATAAAGAGAATAGGGTGCCAACTAGTGCACTATAAAGAGAATAGGGTGCCAACTAGTGCACTATAAAGGGTGTCATTTGCTTCTCCTTTTGTCTTAACATGTCTGTTTTTTATTTTATGCTCTTTGTTTATTTGATATACTTTAGTCATTTAGCAGACCTCTTAACCAGAGCTCTAACCGCTAGGCTAGCGGCCGCCCTACCCACCATTACTCTGGTATCTCTCATCTTATCCTAGGTGCTGTCCTCCAGTCAGACTGGCCCCAAGCTGGACAGTCCTGAATGTTTACCCCCTATAGTACCCAAGGACTGCCCCACCGCCCGGGTGACCCCCAACACCAATAAGATCCTGCTCCTGGAGGAAGGAGTGGACACGGCGGGTTCAGAGGTCGTGGCAAGGAGCCTGATTGTGTGCGGGACATTGTTCCAAGGTATCTGTGACAAGAGGAGTCTGGGTAATGTGTCCGAGGTCCTCTACCAGACGTCCAACCCGGTGGACACGCAGTATGTAGCCGCCAACGACCCCCGCGTCTCCACTGTGGGCGTGATCTTGAACCAGAAGGGGGTGGGGCTGATGCTAGTGGGGCGTGGCTACACTAGTAAAGGCCCCAGCGACATCCCACCAATCACAACGCGCCGTCTGTCCCCCAGCTCCACCCCCGCCCGTCAGGCCTTCTCTCAAGACGAAGAACTAGGAAAGCTGGTCGTCGGGAGCTACTCTGAGTACAACAACAACTTCATTTCAGCGTTTAACCACAGCGACCACGTCTACTTCCTGTTCTCACGGAGGGATATGTGGCATAGGAAGGAGTACCGGACCTACGTTTCTCGTCTCTGTGCCGGGGACCGCAGCTTCTACTCCTACGTGGAGGTTCCGCTGGAATGTTCCGGCGGTTACAACCTCGCCCAGGGGGCTTCCCCCGCCGAACACCAGGGGCGGCCGGCGCTGTTTGTTGCCATGGCGGTGGGGCAGGCGTCGACGCCCATGGCGACGGGCCGCTCGGCGCTGTGTGTTTATGGGATGTCAGAGCTGGATGCGGCGCTGCAGAGGGCCCAGGAGCTGTGTTATACAGAGGGAGGGAGAGGAAGTTCCGGACAGGAGGAGGCATACATAGAGTATGAGGTGTCATCTAAATGTCTACGCCTGCCCAAGGTAACCACACACACATGTACACACACACACACACAAACACACACACACACACACACAAACAGCTACACATACTATCATGTTTCATGTAAGACCCAGACGCAGACAATGTCGAAGTAACATGTTTTATTACTAGCACAGAGCCAGGCAAAACGACAGGTCAGAGCCAGGCAAAACGACAGGTCAGAGCCAGGCAAAACGAAAGGTCAGAGCCAGGCAAAACGACAGGTCAGAGTTAGGCAAAACGACAGGTCAGAGCCAGGCAAAACGACAGGTCAGAGCCAGGCAAAACGACAGGTCAGAGCCAGGCAAAACGACAGGTCAGAGCCAGGCAAAACGAAAGGTCAGAGCCAGGCAAAACGAAAGGTCAGAGCCAGGCAAAACGAAAGGTCAGAGCCAGGCAAAACGACAGGTCAGAGTTAGGCAAAACGACAGGTCAGAGCCAGGCAAAACGAAAGGTCAGAGCCAGGCAAAACGACAGGTCAGAGTTAGGCAAAACGACAGGTCAGAGCCAGGCAAAACGACAGGTCAGGGGCAGGCAAAACGACAGGTCAGGGGCAGGCAAAACGACAGGTCAGGGGCAGGCAAAACGACAGGTCAGAGCCAGGCAAAACGACAGGTCAGAGCCAGACAAAACGACAGGTCAGAGCCAGGCAAAACGACAGGTCAGGGGCAGGCAAAAGTCAGAAATCCAGACAGGGTTCAAAAGGTCCAGACGGCAGGCAGGCTCAGGGTCAGGTCAAGCAGAATTGTCAAAACCAGGAGAGCTAGAAAACAGGAACTTTAGAAAGACAGGAGTAGAGGGGGAAAACACTGGTAGACTTGATGAAACAAAATGAACTGGCAACAGATGAACAGAGAACACAGGTATAAATACACTGGGGATCATGAGGAAGATGGAGACACCTGGAGGAGGTGGAGACAATCACACAGACAGGTGTCACACAGACACAGACAACAGATCAGGGTGTGACACATACACATGCATGTACAAACAGGTAAACACATACACACGCACATGCAAACAGATAGACACGCATACACACACATACAGTTGAAGTCGGAAGTTTACATACACCTTAGCCAAATACATTTAAACTCAGTTTTTCACAATTCCTGACATTTAATCCTAGTAAAAATTCCCTGTCTTAGGTCAGTTAGGATCACCACTTTATTTTAAGAATGTGAAATGTCAGAATAATAGTAGAGAGAATGATTTATTTCAGTTTTTATTTCTTTCATCACATTCCCAGTGGGTCATAAGTTGACATACACTCAATTAGTATTTGGTAGCATTGTCTTTAAATTGTTTAACTTGGGTCAAACGTTTCAGGTAGCCTTCCACAAGCTTCCCACAATATGTTGGGTGAATTTTGGCCCATTCCTTCTGACAGAACTGGTGTAACTGAGTCAGGTTTGTAGGCCTCCTTGCTCGCACACGCTTTTTCAGTTCTGCCCACAAATGTTCTATAGGATTGAGGTCAGGGCTTTGTGATGGCCACTCCAATACCTTGACTTTGTTGTCCTTAAGCCATTTGGAAGTATGCTTGGGGTCATTGTCCATTTGGAAGACCCATTTGCGACCAAGCTTTAACTTCCTGACTGATGTCTTGAGATGTTGCTTCAATATATCCACATAATATTCCTTCCTCCTGATGCCATCTATTTTGTGAAGTGCACCAGTCCCTCCTGCAGCAAAGCACCCCCACAACATGATGCTGCCACCCCCGTGCTTCACGGTTGGGATGGTGTTCTTCGGCTTGCAAGCCTCTCACTTTTTCCTCCAAACATAACAATGGTCATTATGGCCAAACAGTTCTATTTTTGTTTCATGAGACCAGAGGACATTTCTCCAAAAAGTATGATCTTTGTCCCCATGTGCAGTTGCAAACCGTAGTCTGGCTTTTTTATGGTGGTTTTGGAGCAGTGGCTTCTTCCTTGCTGAGCGGCCTTTCAGGTTGTCGACATAGGACTCGTTTTACTGTGGATATAGATACTTTTGTACCGGTTTCCTCCAGCATCTTCACAAGGTCCTTTGCTGTTGTTCTGGGATTGATTTGCACTTTTCGCACCAAAGTACGTTCATCTCCAGGAGACAGAACGCATCTCCTTCCTGAGGCCTTGAAATACATCCACAGGTACACCTCCAATTGACTCAAAAGTCATGACATCATTTTCTGGAATTTTCCAAGCTGTTTAAAGGCACTGTCAACTTAGTGTATGTAAACTTCTGACCCACTGGAATTGTGATATAGTGAATTATAAGTGAAATAATCTGTCTGTAAACAATTGTTGGAAGAATTACTTGTGTCATGCACAAAGTAGATGTCCTAACCGATTTGCAAAAACTATAGTTTGTTAACATGAAATCTGTGGATAGGTCTATCTTGGGTCTGTCTGTGTGTCTCTCTGTGGTAGGTCTATCTTGGGTCTGCTTTGTGAGTGACATCTCTCTGTACAGATTAAGTCCAGCTGCTCTCACTAATCCTGACACACACACACACAACCACAACCACACACACACACAACCACACACATACACACACACACAGACACACATTACCACACACAAACACGCTGTGACCCCTCAGAATACCCCCCCATCTATATTGGGTTTACCTGCAACATGTTTCCATAACACAGGCTAATATTGAGATGTAGATCCATGGTGGATCTTGTGTAGCCTGGTCCGGTCCGTGTCTGAATAGAGTAGAGCCTACTACTGAAACAGCCACACAACACCATGTCTGAGAGCACCTCACTGTATAGCTAGCATACAGCATAGCTATGGCTGCCAGAGTGATGAACAGGGTCAATAAATCCTCTTAAATCCTGACCAGTAAACACTGTCCATGTCTCTACAGTACATACCACCCTGTTCCACTGGTCACTAATCATTACTGACAACATTATTCACTATGCTGTCCCAACTAACACTCTCCGGAGGGTTTTAGGTGATTAGAGCAGTTTCACTTCGGTGTAGAATGTGTTTTAAAATTGTAAAAATACAAAAAGGAGGAAGACTACAGCTTGACATCAAAACGTCAGTAACCTGTATGCTCATCCTAACAATGGATTAAACCTTTTTTGTTGAGTGCTCCAACCCTTTTCACATCCAGGTGTGCAAAGCTCTTAGAGACTTACCCAGAAAGACGTTTCTTGTCCCTCCACTTTGGTTCTGAAATCACCATCACTCACTAATTAACTTGTAATATTTGCAGATTAAGTGTTTGAGCTAGTAATGTATCAATATTTATAGTTTACAAATTAGCTATGACTTAGCCAATGAATATGAAGCAACATTTTGGATTTCATCCCCATCTCAAAATCAAATGGTTTTGACCTTTTGTGAAATGATCAACTTTACCCTGTATATCTAAAAATGACCATACAGTATACACTGATTGTTTAAAGAAAAATTAGCAAAACTATTGCTGATGGTGAACCGGAAACAATCCAAATAAAATCTATTCAACAGTTGTAGCCAGATAAAACACCTCTTTCAACAGGCATAGATAACAGTAACCTAGCAGATTACATAGGTTGGCACTCAACTAATGAAGGCAAATATTAGCATTTGAATGGTGAAGGTGCTGCCCAGATGTGAAAGATCAGGAAGAGGCCGTCTACCTCGCGTTGGTCAGCACGTGAAGCTGAAAGGTTGATGGTTCAAATACCCGAGCCGACAAGGTGAAGAACCTGTCGATGTGTCCTTGAGCAAGAAATGCGTCCTGAAGGAGCTGAAGTTGCGGATTGCTGAGGGGAAGAGATGGTATAAGGAGAAGATGGAGGACAAGCTGAGGCAGAGCCAGGTGAGAGAGGTGTGGAAGGGTATGAGAAATATCACAGTGGGCAGACGGAGGGGACCCAGGACAGAGCCAATGAGCTGAACCAATTTTTTAACAGGTTCAATATTAACCCTGTCCACCTCCCCTCCAGCTCCCCCAGGCCACACACCTTCACGGCTGTCCCATCCCCCCTTTGCTCACGACACCTCCGTTGAGACAATCAGCGACCCCCTCCCCACCCCTGCTCCCTCTGGACTGACACCACCAACCAAGTGAAGAGAGAGCTGGAGAGACTACATCAGTGGAAAGCAGCGGGCCCTGATGACATCAGCCCAAGGGTGCTTTGGGTCTGTGCTGACCAACTGTGTGGAATACTCCAGCGACTCTTCAACTTTAGCCTGAGCCTAGAAAGGGTCCCTGTGCTGTGGAAAACATCCTGCCTCGTCCCAGTGCCCAAGAAGGCACACCCCACTGTCCTGAAAGACTTCAGACCTGTAGCACTAACATCCCACATCATGAAGACCCTGGAAAGGTTAGTCCTCGCTCACCTCAGAACCCTGGTGTGTTCATCACTGGACCCCCTGCAGTTTGCATACCAGCGCATTCATCGTGGTGGATGATGCAATCATCTACCTTCTGCAGAGGGCCTACTCTCACCTGGACAACGCAGATTGCACTGTGAGGGTTATGTTTTTTTACTTCTCCAGTGTCTTCAACACCATTCTCTACTGGGTGAGAAGATGAAGAGGATGAAAGTGGAAGCACCCTTAGTTTCCTGGGTTACGGACTACCTGACCGGTAGGCCACAATTTGTGCGACTACAGAGCTGTGTGTCAGAACGGGCAGTTAGCAACACAGGGGCCCCCCAGGGAACGGTCCTGTCCCCCTTCCTGTTCACCCTCTACACCTCAGACTTCAGATATAACTCTGAAACATGCCACCTACAGAAGTTCTTGGATGACTCCGCAATTGTAGGGTGCATCAGAGGTGGGCAGGAGGAGGAGTTCAGGAGCACAATCAATGACTTTGTGGTGTGGTGTGAGAAGAACTACCTTCAGCTCAACATCAGCAAAACAAAGGAGATGGTGGTGGACTTCAGGAGAACCAAGGCCCAACCGACTGCAGTCCCTATACAGGACAATAACGGGTGGTTAGCATGTCTTGGGGGTATGGTCTAACCTCTCACCAAGACAATAACAGGGGAGGTGAGCATGTCTTGGGGGTATGGTCTAACGTCTCACCAAGACAATAACAGGTGAGGTGAGCATGTCTTGGGGGTATGGTCTAACGTCTCACCAAGACAATAACAGGGGAGGTGAGTATGTCTTGGGGGTATGGTCTAACGTCTCACCAAGACAATAACAGGTGAGGTGAGCATGTCTTGGGGGTATGGTCTAACCTCTCACCAAGGCAATAACAGGGGAGGTTAGCATGTCTTGGGGGTATGGTCTAACCTCTCACCAAGACAATAACGGGAGGTTAGCATGTCTTGGGGGTATGGTCTAACCTCCCCTGTTATTGTAATGGTGAGAGGTTAGCATGTCTTGGGGGTTTGAAATAAAACGCTAACCTCCCCTGTTATTGTAATGGTGAGAGGTTAGCATGTCTTGGGGGTTTGATAAAAAACGCTAACCTCCCCTGTTATTGTAATGGTGAGAGGTTAGCATGTCTTGGGGGTTTGATAGAAAACGCTAACCTCCCCTGTTATTGTAATGGTGAGAGGTTAGCATGTCTTGGGGGTTTGATAGAAAACGGTCCGAGTGCTGACGGACCAGAGTTACTCACGGATGGATGCATAATTGTTAAACTAGGTCCTAGCACCCCAACAGTTCCAGATCTATGTTGCCGACGGCACGGCACCCCGGTGAGGCATTATACAGTCTCATAGCCGCCGGCAGGAAGGACCTCCTGTAGCGCTCTCTGGCACACCGTGGTGGGATCAGTCTGTGACTGAAAGTGCTCCTCTGCGTCATAACCATAGCGTGCAGAGGGTGGGTGACGTTGTCCATGATGGCCAGCAGTTTGGCCAGGATCCGTCGCTCCGCCACCTCCTCTAGAGTGTCAAGGCTCATCCCCAGGACAGAGCTAGCCTTCCTGATCAGCTTATTTACCCGAGAAGCATCACCGGCTTTGATGTTTGCTCCCCAGCACACCACTGGTAGAAGGTATGCAGTAGTTTACTGCACACGTTGAAGGACCTGAGCCTCCTCAGAAAGTAGAGTCGGCTCTGGCCCTTTTGGTACAGGGCCCCGGTGTTACCAGCCCATTCCAGTCTGTTGTCCATATGGACACCCAGGAACTTGTATGACTCAACCATTTCCACATCCATCCCCTTTATAGGGACTGCAGTCAGTTGTGCCTTGGTTCTCCTGAAGTCCACCACCATCTCCTTAGTTTTGCTGATGTTGAGCTGAAGGTGGTTCTGCTCACACCACAACACAAAGTCACTGATTGTGCTCCTGTACTCCACCTCCTGCCCACCCCTGATGCACCCTACAATAGCAGAGTCATCCGAGAACTTCTGTAGGTGGCATGTTTCAGAGTTATATCTGAAGTCTGAGGTGTAGAGGGTGAACAGGAAGGGGGACAGGACCGTACCCTGTGGGGCCCCTGTGTTGCTAACTGCCCGTTCTGACACACAGCTCTGTAGTCGCACAAATTGTGGCCTACCGGTCAGGTAGTCCGTGACCCAGGAGACTAAGGGTGCTTCCACTTTCATCCTCCTCATCTTCTCACCCAGTAGCAGGGGCTGAATGGTATTGAAGGCACTGGAGAAGTCAAAAAACATGACCCTCACAGTGCAACCTGCATTGTCCAGTTGAGAGTAGGCCCTCTGCAGAAGGTAGATGATTGCATCATCCACCCCGATGTTGCGCTGGTATGCAAACTGCAGGGGGTTGATGAACACACCAGGGGTCTGAGGTGAGCGAGGACTAACCTTTCCAGGGTCTTCATGATGTGGGATGTTAGCGCTACAGGTCTGAAGTCATTCAGGACAGTGGGGTGTGCCTTCTTGGGCACTGGGACGAGGCAGGATGTTTTCCACAGCACAGGGACCCTTTCTAGGCTCAGGCTAAGGTTGAAAAGACGCTGGAGTATTCCACACAGTTGGTCAGCACAGACCCTCAGCACCCTTGGGCTGATGCCATCAGGGCCCGCCGCTTTCCACTGGTGTAGTCTCTCCAGCTCTCTCTTCACTTGGTTGGTGGTGAAAGCCAGCCCAGGTGGGGAGGTGGGGGGAAGGGGGGTGTTGAGGATCAGTCCAGGGGGGGCAGGGGCGGAGGTGGGGTCACTGATTGTCTCAGCAGAGGTGCTGTGAGCAAAGTGGGGGTGGGATAGCCGTGAGGGTGTGTGGTCTGGGGAGCTGGAGGGGAGGTGGACAGGGCCAGTATCCAACCTGTTAAAAAATTGGTTCAGCTCATTGGCTCTGTCCTGGGTCCCCTCCGTCTGCCCACTGTTTGACTTTTTGAAGCCAGTGATATTTCTCATGATATTAGCATGTTACTGTAATGGTGAGAGGTTAGCATGTCTTGGGGGTTTGATATAAAACGCTAACCTCCCCTGTTATTGTAATGGTGAGAGGTTAGCATGTCTTGGGAGTTTGATATAAAACGCTAACCTCCCCTGTTACTGTAATGGTGAGAGGTTAGCATGTTACTGTAATGGTGAGAGGTTAGCATGTCTTGGGGGTTTGATATAAAACGCTAACCTCCCCTGTTATTGTAATGGTGAGAGGTTAGCATGTTACTGTAATGGTGAGAGGTTAGCATGTTACTGTAATGGTGAGAGGTTAGCATGTTACTGTAATGGTGAGAGGTTAGCATGTCTTGGGGGTTTGATATAAAACGCTAACCTCCCCTGTTATTGTAATGGTGAGAGGTTAGCATGTTATTGTAATGGTGAGAGGTTAGCATGTTACTGTAATGATGAGAGGTTAAGGTTAGGGTTAAGGTTAACGTTAGAGTTATGGTTAAGGTAAGGGTTAAGGTTAAGAGTAAGAGTAGGGTATAAGGTTAGAGTTAGGGAATGTCCCAATGGTCCCGGATAGCACTAACCTTTCAGAGCTGCTGCAGGAACACTCCACACTAGTTAAAGGTTCAGGTCACAGGAACAACTGGCCCTGGTTATGTCTAATGGCCCTGGTTATGTCTAATGGCCCTGGTTATGTCTAATGGCCCTGGTTATGTCTAATGGCCCTGGTTATGTCTAATGGCCCTGGTTATGTCTAATGGCCCTGGTTATGTCTAATGGCCCTGGTTATGTCTAATGGCCCTGGTTATGTCTAATGGCCCTGGTTATGTCTAATGCTAGGAACTGTTACATGCCATTAGGTAACGTCTTTATTACATCATGTCACTTTGATTGTGCTATATTCAAAGTTCAAGTGTCCCAACTGGTAGTTGTAGTTGTAGGCTATATTCCAGTCTCCCCCTACTGGCTGGTATGCAGCAATACATCTCTGTCCCTGTTATATTTACAACCAGTATTTCTGGAGGGCTCCCTGCCTGGTTGGTTTCCCCAGAGGTATGTGGTTGGTGTTTGGTGTGAACCAGTTGGTAGGCCTATGGCTAGAGAATTTCTGGTGTAGTGGTTGAACTGGTTTCCCTCAGAGTGTTCTGAACCAGTTGGTATGGAGATGTCATGGCTTTAGAAATAGAGTTACTTATAGTCTTACTAGTAATTATATTTCTGTGTGTCTGACTGGGGGTGGAGTTCAGGAGGGGTGGAGTAGTTTACTTCTGCAGTAGTAAAAGGTACAAATGAGACAAGTGTAATCAAATCAAAATGTATTCATCACAATACTACATGTTTTGTGTAGACATGTGTAGACTAACAGTGAAATGCTGATTTACAGGCCTTTCTCAACAATGCAGAGAGAAAAAAAGAGAAATCATATCAAAATAATAACTCAAGGAATAAATACACAATGAGTAAAGATAACTTGGCTTATAAAAATATAATATACTTATACTTATATAATATAATATAATATAATATACTTATATAAAAGTACCGAGTCCATGTGCAGAGGTACCAGGTAGTAACGAGGCTATATACAGGGAGTACCAGTACCGAGTCCATGTGCAGGGGTACCAGGTAGTAACGAGGCTATATACAGGGAGTACCAGTACCGAGTCCATGTGCAGGGGTACCAGGTAGTAACGAGGCTATATACAGGGAGTACCAGTACCGAGTCCATGTGCAGGGGTACCAGGTAGTAACGAGGCTATATACAGGGAGTACCAGTACCGAGTCCATGTGCAGGGGT
Organism: Thymallus thymallus; assembly: GCA_023634145.1. Lineage (NCBI taxonomy): Eukaryota > Metazoa > Chordata > Actinopteri > Salmoniformes > Salmonidae > Thymallus > Thymallus thymallus. The sequence continues at coordinate 35,746,649 of CM042400.1, read as the reverse complement.
ACCAGGTAGTAACGAGGCTATATACAGGGAGTACCAGTACCGAGTCCATGTGCAGGGTATGAGGTAGTTGAGGTAGATACTGCATCTACATGTAGGTATGGATAAAGTGTCTAGGCAACAGGACAGAGAATAAACAGTCACAGCAGTGTATGTAATGAGTCAAAAGAGTTGGTGCTAAAAGGGTCAGTGAAGGTAGTCCGGGTAGCTATTGGTTAACTATGCCGGATAACCTGAGGGGAAAGAGGCATTGTCATCCCTTCTTCACAGCTGTGTTGGTGTGTGGACCATGATAAGTCCTTAGTGACTACAGCCCCGTCGATGTGGATGGGGGCGTGCTTGGGGAGTCCACCATCATCTCCTTTGTCTTGCTGACATTGAGGGAGAGGTTGTTGTCCTGGCAACACACTGCCAGGTCTCTGACCGCCTCCCTATAGACTGTCTCGTTGTCGGTGATCAGGCCTAACACCGTCGTGTCGTTGGCAAACTTAATGATGGTGTTGGAGTCGTGCTTGGCCACGCAGTCGTGGGGGAACAGGGAGTACAGGAGCGGACTAAACACGCACCCCTGAGGGGCAGATGTGTTGTTGCCCACCCTCACCACCTGGGGGCGGCCCGTCAGGAAGTCCAGGATCCAGTTTCAGAGGGAGGTGTTCAGTTCCAGGGTCCTGAGCTTATTGATGAACTTGGAGGGCGTTATGGTTTGGAACGCTGAGCTGTAGTCAATGGTGGGAAAGGGCAGTGTGGAGTGAAGTATAGATGACATCATCTGTGGATCTGTTGAGGTGGTATGTAAATCAGAGTGGGTCCAGGGAGTCTGGGATGATGGTGTTGGTGTGATCCATGACCAGCCTTTCAAAGCTATGGGGTGGTAGTCATTTAGACAGGATACCTTGGTGTTCTTGGGCACAGGGACTATGGTGGTCTGCTTGAAATATGTAGGTATTTCATGGGTCAGGGAGAGGTCAGTGAAGACACTTGTAAGCTGGTCAGCACATGCTTTGAGTACGCATCCTGGTAATATGTCTGGCCCCGCGGCTTTTTGAATGTTCATCTGTTTAAAGGTCTTACTCACATCAATCAACTGACTATATAAATAAATAATAAGCTCTGCAGAACACTGTTCTACTGTATAACAGGTAGACTAAAACAGTGTTGTTACACATGAAGAACAACTGGAGCGGCTTTATATGAATATCAACCAATCAACCAATCAGCTCTGACCCTTCTCAGCTCTGACCCTTCTCAGCTCTGACCCTTCTCAGCTCTGACCCTTCTCAGCTCTGACCCTTCTCAGCTCTGACCCTTCTCACCTCTGACCCTTCTCTTCTCTAGGATTCGTTAAAGGAGTACCCATGTGGAGGGGAACACACCCCCAGCCCCATCGCCTCTGCTGTTCCCCTGTCAGCCACCCCTTCTCTCACCAGGGAAACTCAGCTCACCGCTGTCACCGCTGCCACCGAGGCCGGCCACACCATCGCTCTGCTGGGGGACAAGAAGGGATGGCTGCATAAGGTAGGCTATACTCACGCACACCATCGCATTGCTCCAAAGTCGTGGGTTAATTTCCCACATGAATCTTCATACACATACTAAATGTACTGAAAGTTGCTTTTTAGAAAAGGTGTGTGAAACCTGTACCCACAGCGGCCCTTTGAAACCTGTACCCACAGCGGCCCTTTGAAACCTGTACCCACAGCGGCCCTTTGAAACCTGTACCCACAGCGGCCCTTTGAAACCTGTACCCACAGCGGCCCTTTGAAACCTGTACCCACAGCGGCCCTTTGAAACCTGTACCCACAGCGGCCCTTTGAAACCTGTACCCACAGCGGCCCTTTGAAACCTGTACCCACAGCGGCCCTTTGCAGAAAAGGTTGCCCACCCCTGACTTTCACCTAATTAAGAACCCCGGACAACCCTGAGCTAGACTTAACTCTTCATTGGTAATGTGTTAACCACTAGCACAGTTCCACAGGCAGTCAGGCAGGCAGGCAGGCAGGCAGGCAGGCAGGCAGGCAGGCAGGCAGGCAGGCAGGCAGGCAGGCAGGCAGGCAGGCAGGCGTCCACAGAGAGGTCATTAACATGAAACATGTTGCTAATGTAAATTATAGATGAAACCAGATCCAGTTCAGCTCCACGCTGCCTAGAGCTCCCTGCTGTTCCTCAGCTTAAATACCCTCACACACACACACACACACACACACACACACACACACACACACACACACACACACACACACACACACACACACACACACACACACACACACACACACACACACACACACACACACACACACACACACACACACACAGAGGACAGGAGTAACAGGAGCGACACTAAAAGGAATCATTCATTTGATTTGCATTGTTAAATAACAATAATATATGAGAACAATATATGTTGTGAACAGTTTTTGCATTTTGTCGTTATAGTGAGTTGGAAAGCAATATGTGAACATTTGTGTGGAGTTCAACTACAAATACAATGAGAAAAGAGCTGGTTTCTGTACTAGCAGCATTCATTGTGAAACATGAAAGCATTGTAGTTTGTTTACAATGTATTATCATGATGGTCTGTGTCCCACCGTTTTTAGGTTAAAGTGACCAAAAGCGTAGTAATTTATGGTACTACTCATAATGCAACATTGACTTCTCGCTCTGCAATGGCAAAGTGTGAGCCTAGTGTACCTGGTTAAACCTCGAGAGGGCCTAGTGTACCTGGTTAAACCTCGAGAGGGCCTAGTGTACCTGGTTAAACCTCGAGAGGGCCTAGTGTACCTGGTTAAACCTCGAGAGGGCCTAGTGTACCTGGTTAAACCTCGAGAGGGCCTAGTGTACCTGGTTAAACCTCGAGAGGGCCTAGTGTACCTGGTTAAACCTCGAGAGGGCCTAGTGTACCTGGTTAAACCTCGAGAGGGCCTAGTGTACCTGGTTAAACCTCGAGAGGGCCTAGTGTACCTGGTTAAACCTCGAGAGGGCCTAGTGTACCTGGTTAAACCTTGCATGGGCCTAGAGGGCCTAGTGTACCTGGTTAAACCTTGCATGGGCCTAGAGGGCCTAGTGTACCTGGTTAAACCTCGAGAGGGCCTAGTGTACCTGGTTAAACCTCGAGAGGGCCTAGTGTACCTGGTTAAACCTTGCATGGGCCTAGAGGGCCTAGTGTACCTGGTTAAACCTCGAGAGGGCCTAGTGTACCTGGTTAAACCTCGAGAGGGCCTAGTGTACCTGGTTAAACCTCGAGAGGGCCTAGTGTACCTGGTTAAACCTCGAGAGGGCCTAGTGTACCTGGTTAAACCTCGAGAGGGCCTAGTGTACCTGGTTAAACCTCGAGAGGGCCTAGTGTACCTGGTTAAACCTCGAGAGGGCCTAGTGTACCTGGTTAAACCTCGAGAGGGCCTAGTGTACCTGGTTAAACCTTGCATGGGCCTAGAGGGCCTAGTGTACCTGGTTAAACCTCGAGAGGGCCTAGTGTACCTGGTTAAACCTCGAGAGGGCCTAGTGTACCTGGTTAAATCTCGAGAGAGCCTAGTGTACCTGGTTAAACCTCGAGAGGGCCTAGTGTACCTGGTTAAACCTCGAGAGGGCCTAGTGTACCTGGTTAAACCTCGAGAGGGCCTAGTGTACCTGGTTAAACCTTGCATGGGCCTAGAGGGCCTAGTGTACCTGGTTAAACCTCGAGAGGGCCTAGTGTACCTGGTTAAACCTCGAGAGGGCCTAGTGTACCTGGTTAAACCTCGAGAGGGCCTAGTGTACCTGGTTAAACCTTGCATGGGCCTAGAGGGCCTAGTGTACCTGGTTAAACCTCGAGAGGGCCTAGTGTACCTGGTTAAACCTCGAGAGGGCCTAGTGTACCTGGTTAAACCTCGAGAGGGCCTAGTGTACCTGGTTAAACCTTGCATGGGCCTAGAGGGCCTAGTGTACCTGGTTAAACCTCGAGAGGGCCTAGTGTACCTGGTTAAACCTCGAGAGGGCCTAGTGTACCTGGTTAAACCTCGAGAGGGCCTAGTGTACCTGGTTAAACCTCGAGAGGGCCTAGTGTACCTGGTTAAACCTCGAGAGGGCCTAGTGTACCTGGTTAAACCTCGAGAGGGCCTAGTGTACCTGGTTAAACCTCGAGAGGGCCTAGTGTACCTGGTTAAACCTTGCGTGGGCCTAGAGGGCCTAGTGTACCTGGTTAAACCTTGCATGGGCCTAGAGGGCCTAGTGTATCTGGTTAAACCTTGCGTGGGCCTAGAGGGCCTAGTGTATCTGGTTAAACCTTGCGTGGGCCTAGAGGGCCTAGTGTATCTGGTTAAAGCTTGCGTGGGCCTAGAGGGCCTAGTGTACCTGGTTAAACCTTGCATGGGCCTAGAGGGCCTAGTGTATCTGGTTAAACCTTGCGTGGGCCTAGAGGGCCTAGTGTATCTGGGTAAACCTCGAGAGGGCCTAGTGTATCTGGCTAAACCTCGAGAGGGCCTAGTATATCTGGGTAAACCTCGAGAGGGCCTAGTGTATCTGGTTAAACCTTGCATGGGCCTAGAGGGCCTAGTGTATCTGGTTAAACCTTGAGTGGGCCTAATGTATCTGGTTAAACCTTGCGTGGGCCTAGAGGGCCTAGTGTATCTGGTTAAACCTTGCGTGGGCCTAGAGGGCTTAGTGTATCTTGTTAAACCTTGAGAGGGCCTAGTGTATCTGGTTAAACCTTGCGTGGGCCTAGAGTATCTGGTTAAACCTTTGCGTGGGCCTAGAGGGCCTAGTGTATCTGGTTAAACCTTGCGTGGGCCTAGAGGGCCTAGTGTATCTGGTTAAACCTTGAGTGGGCCTAGAGGGCCTAGTGTATCTGGTTAAACCTTGAGAGGGCCTAGTGTATCTGGTTAAACTTTGCGTGGGCCTAGAGGGCCTAGTGTATCTGGTTAAACTTTGCGTGGGCCTAGAGGGCCTAGTGTATCTGGTTAAACCTTGAGAGGGCCTAAAGGGCCTAGTGTATCTGGTTAAACCTTGCGTGGGCCTAGTGTATCTGGTTAAACCTTGAGAGGGCCTAGAGGGCCTAGTGTATCTGGTTAAACCTTGCGTGGGCCTAGAGGGCCTAGTGTATCTGGTTAAACCTTGCGTGGGCCTAGTGTATCTGGTTAAACCTTGCGTGGGCCTAGAGGCCCTAGTGTATCTAGTTAAACCTTGCGTGGGCCTAGTGTATCTGGTTAAACCTTGCGTGGGCCTAGAGGGCCTAGTGTATCTGGTTAAACCTTGCGTGGGCCTAGAGGGCCTAGTGTATCTGGTTAAACCTTGCGTGGGCCTAGAGGGCCTAGTGTATCTGGTTAAACCTTGCATGGGCCTAGAGGGCCTAGTGTATCTGGTTAAACCTTGCGTGGGCCTAGAGGGCCTAGTGTATCTAGTTAAACCTTGCGTGGGCCTAGTGTATCTGGTTAAACCTTGCGTGGGCCTAGAGGGCCTAGTGTATCTGGTTAAACCTTGAGACAGGAAGAATGAAGGGAGGCTGACACCTTGAATATAAGGTTTAAAATGAGTACTTTATCTGATGCATCTCTCTTCAATACAGTTTTCAGTTGCTCTATCTCATTGAACTGTACAATTCTAAATAGACAACATACTAAAACTATTTGTAAAAGGGTATTCATTATCATCTTATCTCATGTTCATCATGTCATTCTTCTTTTTTAAGGTCCTTACTGCTGAATAGTGTCTGTTCCAGGTGGGTAGGAGTCAAAATAAGAATACAGGAAGAAATGGAGACCTGCACACTGTCGAAAAAAAATAGTCTTGTAGGCCAAATAAAGAAGTGAATTAAAACATCATGCTATGGTGCCCAGAAAAGAAAGTGCATGAATGAAAGGTGAAAACAAAGCACAAACGTTTCGGCCTCAGGTCATCATCAGGTCATCATCAGTGTGAATGTTGGCATCATGACATTCTCAACAAATCCCTCACAACAACAAATTACAATGTTTCCCTTTGTTTACACTATCTGTGAACATCCTCTGTCGCCATGACTACGACAGGCTAGCTTGACTGGAGCTAACGTCTGCCGACGTTAGTTTCTATGCTAACTGACTATTATAAATTAAACTATCAAAACGTTATAAAGAAAAACAATAATATAATTTAACGTGGTGCTTGTTGTCCTCGCTCACGGTGAAGATAAGGTTTCAAATAATTTGTTTATCTGGAGCTTCTCTCTTCAGTCTTCAGTGAGCTCTCTCCTTCAACTGACTCACTGTAGACAGGCTAGCCGAGAGCCACTGTAGAATGAGAGAGCGTGAAGCAACCACTAGATCAAGCGGCTCCCTCTGCAGGCCAAAACAAGCACAACATCTCTTGACTAACAATAAATAATGATAAAATGTGACCATATATCTCACATTCTCCCACATTTCTAGTTGACAACACAGGGAGCCCAAACATGTGCAGAAAAACAGTACTATTAATACAGAGAGTATTACCCCTTTACACAGCAACTATGTACAATAGTAGCCTGCCTCTGACTATCAGAATCTGTCCCACACTAGGACCAACAATAGTAGCCTGCCTCTGACTATCAGAATCTGTCCCACACTAGGACCAACAATAGTAGCCTGCCTCTGACTATCAGAATCTGTCCCACAGTGTTGTGAATTCATGGATGCCAATGGAAGTCAGGCCTCCCCCTTAAAAAACAACAACATATAAAATATTGTATATTTCGTCTCTCTGTGTTTCATAACTGTACTTCAATTCACAAGAGGCTGAATGTATCTCACCGGAGAAAGTATCCAGGCGAGCTAAACAGCGCCCCTCTGTCTCTGTATGTGTAGCCCATCTATCTAATGCTGTCTGGTCATAAAGAGTATGACATTGTTGCCGCCCGTAGCATTGAATGCAAGGGAAGCCAGGGAGCATTTGGCCTCCCTTAACTCACAGTGGTTCTAACCGTGAAACAAAGGTGTGGTTGAATTTACAGTGTGTTCTTATTGTCTCAGCTTTAGGCCTCTATATCACGGTGTCAAGGCATATGGTTTGTCAGGCTCTGATCACAGGGAAACATTTGCATATATTGGATAATATACCTAATGTATTTTAGCTCCATGTGGATAATATACCTAATGTCTTTTAGCTCCATGTGGATAATATACCTAATGTCTTTTAGCTCCATGTGGATAATATACCTAATGTCTTTTAGCTGCATGTGGATAATATACCTAATGTCTTTTAGCTCCATGTGGATAATATACCTAATGTCTTTTAGCTCCATGTGGATAATATACCTAATGTCTTTTAGCTCCATGTGGATAATATACCTAATGTCTTTTAGCTCCATGTGTATAATATACCTAATGTCTTTTAGCTCCATGTGGATAATATACCTAATGTCTTTTAGCTCCATGTGGATAATATACCTAATGTCTTTTAGCTCCATGTGGATAATATACCTAATGTCTTTTAGCTCCATGTGGATAATATACCTAATGTCTTTTAGCTCCATGTGGATAATATACCTAATGTCTTTTAGCTCCATGTGGATAATATACCTAATGTCTTTTAGCTCCATGTGGATAATATACCTAATGTCTTTTAGCTCCATGTGGATAATATACCTAATGTCTTTTAGCTCCATGTGGATAATATACCTAATGTCTTTTAGCTCCATATGGATAATATACCTAATGTCTTTTAGCTCCATGTGGATAATATACCTAATGTCTTTTAGCTCCATGTGGATAATATACCTAATGTCTTTTAGCTCCATGTGGATAATATACCTAATGTCTTTTAGCTCCATGTGGATAATATACCTAATGTCTTTTAGCTCCATGTGGATAAAATACCTAATGATATACCTCATGTCAACACACCATATGTATGGTACTAGCCTGGTCCCAGATCTGTTTGTGCTCTCATGTCAACACACCATATGTATGGTACTAGCCTGGTCCCAGATCTGTTTGTGCTCTCATGTCAACACACCATATGTATGGTACTAGCCTGGTCCCAGATCTGTTTGTGCTCTCATGTCAACACACCATATGTATGGTACTAGCCTGGTCCCAGATCTGTTTGTGCTCTCATGTCAACACACCATATGTATGGTACTAGCCTGGTCCCAGATCTGTTTGTGCTCTCATGTCAACACACCATATGTATGGTACTAGCCTGGTCCCAGATCTGTTTGTGCTCTCATGTCAACACACCATATGTATGGTACTAGCCTGGTCCCAGATCTGTTTGTGCTCTCATGTCAACACACCATATGTATGGTACTAGCCTGGTCCCAGATCTGTTTGTGCTCTCATGTCAACACACCATATGTATGGTACTAGCCTGGTCCCAGATCTGTTTGTGCTCTCATGTCAACACACCATATGTATGGTACTAGCCTGGTCCCAGATCTGTTTGTGCTCTCATGTCAACACACCATATGTATGGTACTAGCCTGGTCCCAGATCTGTTTGTGCTCTCATGTCAACACACCATATGTATGGTACTAGCCTGGTCCCAGATCTGTTTGTACTCTCATGTCAACACACCATAAATAATGTTCATTTATTCTTCTCTATACGGTCAGGTATTTCTCCAGCCTGACACAACAGGGACGTTGTATCAGAGTGTATTGGTGGACCAGGACAGTCCAGTCAACGCTGACCTACTTCTGGACCAGTCTGGACAGAATGTCTATGTCCTCACTGACAGCAAGGTAACCCATATCTCCTACCCTTAGACCCTAACCCCTAGCCCCTACCTTTAGACTCTAACCCCTAGTACCTAACCCCTAGACTCTAACCCCTAGCTCCTACCCTTAGACCCTAACCCCTACCCTTAGACCCTATCCCTTAGCCCCCTTACCCTCTACCCTATCCTCTAACTCCATACCCCCTACCCTTATACCCTATCCCCTAACCCCTTACCCCCTACCCTTAGACCCTATCCCCTAGCCCCCTTACCCCCTACCCTTAGACCCTATCCCTAACCCCCTTACCCCTTACCCCCTTACCCCCTTACCCCCTACCCTTATACCCTATCCCCTAGCCCCTTACCCCCTACCCTTATACCCTATCCCCTAACCCCTTACCCCCTACCCTTAGACCCTATCTCCTAACCCCTTACCCCCTACCCTTAGACCCTATCCCCTAACCCCTTAGACCCTATCCCCTAGCCCCCTTACCCCCTACCCTTATACCCTATCCCCTAACACCTTACCCCCTACCCTTAGACCATGTGGATAATATACCTAATGTCTTTTAGCTCCATGTGGATAATATACCTAATGTCTTTTAGCTCCATGTGGATAATATACCTAATGTCTTTTAGCTCCATGTGGATAATATACCTAATGTCTTTTAGCTCCATGTGGATAATATACCTAATGTCTTTTAGCTCCATGTGGATAATATACCTAATGTCTTTTAGCTCCATGTTGATAATATACCTAATGTCTTTTAGCTCCATGTTGATAATATACCTAATGTCTTTTAGCTCCATGTGGATAATATACCTAATGTCTTTTAGCTCCATGTGGATAATATACCTAATGTCTTTTAGCTCCATGTTGATAATATACCTAATGTCTTTTAGCTCCATGTGGATAATAGACCTAATGTCTTTTAGCTCCATGTGGATAATATACCTAATGTCTTTTAGCTCCATGTTGATAATAGGAGTTTATGAAATGTAGAGAATGAAGAAGCTAATTCTCTCTCTCTCTCTCTCTCTCTCTCTCTCTCTCTCTCTCTCTCTCTCTCTCTCTCTCTCTCCTTCTCTCTCTCTCTCGCTCTCTCTCGCTCTCCTTCTCTCTCACTCTCTCTCTCTCTCTCTCGCTCCCCTTCCCTCTCTCCCCTCTCTCTTCCCCATCTCTCTCTCTCTCCCCCCCCCCTCTCTCTCCCCTTCCCTCTCTCTCTCCCCTCCCCCCTCTCTCTCCCCCCTTCCCTCTCTCTCTCCCCCCCCCTCTCTCCCCCCTCTCTCGCTCTCTCTCTCTCTCTCTCTCGCACTCTCTCTCCCCCGTTCCCCCTCTCTCTCTCTCCCCCGTTCCCTCTCTCTCTCTCTCTCTCTCTCTCTCTCTCTCTCTCGCTCTCCTTCTCTCTCTCTGTCTCTCTCTCGCTCTCCTTCTCTCTCTCTCCCTCTCTCTCTCTGTCTCTCTCTCGCTCTCCTTCTCTCTCTCCCTCTCTCTCTCTCTCTCTCTCTCTCGCTCCCCTTCCCTCTCTCTCTCCCCCTTCCCTCTCGCTCTCTCTCCCCCTCCCTCTCTCTCCCTCTCTCCCCCCTCCCCCCCCCCCCCTCTCTCCCCCCCCTTTCTCTCTCCACCTCTCTCTCTCTCCACCTCTCTTTCTCTTTCAGGTGTCCAAGGTGGCTGTATCTCAGTGTGAGCAGAATCCTGACTGCCAGTCTTGTCTGTCTGTCAGAGATCCTTACTGTGGCTGGTGTGTCCTGGAGGGAAGGTACTGTACACGTTTACTCTTCCTGGGGTTTATTATGGATCCCCATTAGTTCCTGTCAAGGCAGCAGCTACTCTTCCTGGGGTTTATTATGGATCCCCATTAGTTCCTGTCAAGGCAGCAGCTACTCTTCCTGGGGTTTATTATGGATCCCCATTAGTTCCTGTCAAGGCAGAAGCTACTCTTCCTGGGGTTTATTATGGATCCCCATTAGTTCCTGTCAAGGAAGCAGCTACTCTTCCTGGGGTTTATTATGGATCCCCATTAGTTCCTGCCAAGGCAGCAGCTACTCTTCCTGGGGTTTATTATGGATCCCCATTAGTTCCTGCCAAGACAGCAGCTACTCTTCCTGGGGTTTATTATAGCCTCCCATAGTCTGTTCTGGGCTTGGGGACTGTGAAGAGACCTCTGGTGGCATGTCTTGTGGGGTATGCATGGGTGTCTGAGCTGTGTGCTAGTAGTTTAAACAGACAGTTCGGTGGATTCAACATGTCAATACCTCTCACTAATACAAGTAGTGATGAAGTCAATCTCTCCTCCACTTTGAGCCAGGAGAGATTGACATGCGTATTATTAATGTTAGCTCCCTGTGTACTTTTAAGGGCCAGCCGTGCTGCCCTGTTATGAGCCAATTGTGGCACCTGACCCCACGACTGAACAGTAGTCCAGGTCTGACAAAACTAGGGCCTGTAGGACCTGCCTGGTTAGCTCTATTAAACTAGGGCCTGTAGGACCTGCCTGGTTAGCTCTATTAAACTAGGGCCTGTAGGACCTGCCTGGTTAGCTCTATTAAACTAGGGCCTGTAGGACCTTCCTGGTTAACTCTATTAAACTAGGGCCTGTAGGACCTGCCTGGTTGATAGTGCTGTCTCCTCTGACACACTCATACACACTGTTAAAACCCCTTTTTTTCTGTCACACATTTCCATGTTAACCTGTGTTTATACCGCTGACACAGATGTACTCGTAGACTGGAATGTAGTCGTGAGGGACAGACCAACCACTGGCTGTGGAGCTGCCAGCCTGCCAACCAGCCTGCCAACCAGCCTGCCAACCAGCCTGCCAACCAGTGTGTGACTGTCCAGAGCCTGAAGCCTGCCATCCAGAGCAGAGAGGAGGAGACTCAGGTTGGTTACAGATCTTCAACAGTAGTATATGTAGAAACATTGTGTGACAGATCTGTGGGAGGAGACTTGGTGGAGTAACTCGGTGGAGGTGTCTGGGCTGGTTTAGTGGGTAATATCTAGGGGGGTAATGACAGGGCTGGTCTAGGTGGGTAATGTCTGGGCTGGTCTAGGGGGTAATGTCAGGGCTGGTTTAGGTGGGTAATGTCTGGGCATATCTAGGTGGGTAATGTCTGGGCATGTCTAGGTGGGTAATGTCTAGGTGGGTAATGTCTAGGTGGGTAATGTCTAGGTGGGTAATGTCTAGGTGGGTAATGTCTAGGTGTGTAATGTCTAGGTGGGTAATGTCTAGGTGGGTAATGTCTAGGTGGGTAATATCTAGGTGGGTAATGTCTAGCGGGTCCTGCAGTACATGTGGTTATTAATCCCTCCACCCCTACCTGTATGTCTCTCCCCCACTTTCTATCTGTCCCAATAAACCTTTATAATTCTTATTAAAAAACTCAGAATAGAAAAGTTCCCTTACACCAGCATTTATAATCCAAATACATGTATATCTCTATCCCAGGTGTCTCTAACAGTGGCCAAGCTGCCCACCCTGTCAGAGGAGGAGTCTCTTTCCTGCTCCTTCGGAACCCTCCCTCCTCAGCCAGCGATTGTCATGGGAACCACCATCACCTGTCAATCACCCCTGCCTGAGCTCCTCCCACCCAGCCCACCAGGAAGTGGTAGGCTGACATTTTTATTTTACATTTTATGTATACAAAATCTCTAATTATTAGATTTTTTTTAATCATTAGAAAATAACACCACTAGCCAAATACTTCTGGGGAAAGTTAGTCAATCAATGAGGAGTTGCTAGGGTTTTTACATTCATCTGAGTGAGTTTCATTATCAGCTGAAGCAAGTTGAACTCAAGACCTATATTCTTAAACGGATCTGAGGCAGGTGTGATTTAGATCTCCTAAAACAACCAATTTAGATCCCAGAAAGGTTTTAAATCATCAGAAATCATCCAACAGCCTCCGCTGAGGCGGCTGTATACAACACCACAAATGGCCACTTTTCAAACCAACAGCTCCCACGTTCTGGGGCCAGAGATGCTAAGAGAGCATGATACCAAGAGAAGATCTTACATAAATAGCCCCTCCCCTTTTTTAGTCACATCTGAAAATGGTGACATCAGACTTCGCACATTTAATTATCATACAGCTTTGGGGAAAGCCATCCAGGATAATCATACAGTCACATAGAGTCAATGTGAGGAGGCTATATACAGGAAGTACCAGTACAGAGTCAATGTGAGGAGGCTATATACAGGAAGTACCAGTACAGAGTCAATGTGAGGAGGCTATATACAGGAAGTACCAGTACAGAGTCAATGTGAGGAGGCTATATACAGGAAGTACCAGTACAGAGTCAATGTGAGGAGGCTATATACAGGAAGTACCAGTACAGAGTCAATGTGAGGAGGCTATATACAGGGGTACCAGTACAGAGTCAATGTGAGGAGGCTATATACAGGAAGTACCAGTACAGAGTCAATGTGAGGAGGCTATATACAGGGGCACCAGTACAGAGTCAATGTGAGGAGGCTATATACAGGGGTACCAGTACAGAGTCAATGTGAGGAGGCTATATACAGGAAGTACCAGTACAGAGTCAATGTGAGGAGGCTACATACAGGAAGTACCAGTACAGAGTCAATGTGAGGAGGCTATATACAGGAAGTACCAGTACATAGTCAATGTGAGGAGGCTATATACAGGGGGTACCAGTACAGAGTCAATGTGAGGAGGCTATATACAGGGGTACCAGTACAGAGTCAATGTGAGGAGGCTATATACAGGAAGTACCAGTACAGAGTCAATGTGAGGAGGCTATATACAGGGGTACCAGTACAGAGTCAATGTGAGGAGGCTATATACAGGGGTACCAGTACAGAGTCAATGTGAGGAGGCTATATACAGGAGGTACCAGTACAGAGTCAATGTGAGGAGGCTATATACAGGACGTACCAGTACAGAGTCAATGTGAGGAGGCTATATACAGGGGTACCAGTACAGAGTCAATGTGAGGAGGCTATATACAGGGGTACCAGTACAGAGTCAATGTGAGGAGGCTATATACAGGAGGTACCAGTACAGAGTCAATGTGAGGAGGCTATATACAGGAAGTACCAGTACAGAGTCAATGTGAGGAGGCTATATACAGGGGTACCAGTACAGAGTCAATGTGAGGAGGCTATATACAGGGGTACCAGTAGAGAGTCAATGTGAGGAGGCTATATACAGGGGTACCAGTACAGTGTCAATGTGAGGAGGCTATATACAGGAAGTACCAGTACAGAGTCAATGTGAGGAGGCTACATACAGGAAGTACCAGTACAGAGTCAATGTGAGGAGGCTATATACAGGAAGTACCAGTACATAGTCAATGTGAGGAGGCTATATACAGGGGGTACCAGTACAGAGTCAATGTGAGGAGGCTATATACAGGGGTACCAGTACAGAGTCAATGTGAGGAGGCTATATACAGGAAGTACCAGTACAGAGTCAATGTGAGGAGGCTATATACAGGGGTACCAGTACAGAGTCAATGTGAGGAGGCTATATACAGGAAGTGCCAGTACAGAGTCAATGTGCGGAGGCTATATACAGGAAGTACCAGTACAGAGTCAATGTGAGGAGGCTATATACAGGAGGTACCAGTACAGAGTCAATGTGAGGAGGCTATATACAGGAAGTACCAGTACATAGTCAATGTGAGGAGGCTATATACAGGGGGTACCAGTACAGAGTCAATGTGAGGAGGCTATATACAGGGGTACCTGTACAGAGTCAATGTGAGGAGGCTATATACAGGAAGTACCAGTACAGAGTCAATGTGAGGAGGCTATATACAGGAAGTACCAGTACAGAGTCAATGTGAGGAGGTTATATACAGGAAGTACCAGTACAGAGTCACTGTGAGGAGGCTATATACAGGAAGTACCAGTACAGAGTCAATGTGAGGAGGCTATATACAGGGCTACCAGTACAGAGTCAATGTGAGGAGGCTATATACAGGGGTACCAGTACAGAGTCAATGTGAGGAGGCTATATACAGGAAGTACCAGTACAGAGTCAATGTGAGGAGGCTATATACAGGAAGTACCAGTACAGAGTCAATGTGAGGAGGCTATATACAGGGGTACCAGTACAGAGTCAATGTGAGGAGGCTATATACAGGGGTACCAGTACAGAGTCAATGTGAGGAGGCTATATACAGGAGGTACCAGTACAGAGTCAATGTGAGGAGGCTATATACAGGAAGTACCAGTACAGAGTCAATGTGAGGAGGTTATATACAGGAAGTACCAGTACAGAGTCACTGTGAGGAGGCTATATACAGGAAGTACCAGTACAGAGTCAATGTGAGGAGGCTATATACAGGGCTACCAGTACAGAGTCAATGTGAGGAGGCTATATACAGGGGTACCAGTACAGAGTCAATGTGAGGAGGCTATATACAGGAAGTACCAGTACAGAGTCAATGTGAGGAGGCTATATACAGGAAGTACCAGTACAGAGTCAATGTGAGGAGGCTATATACAGGGGTACCAGTACAGAGTCAATGTGAGGAGGCTATATACAGGGGTACCAGTACAGAGTCAATGTGAGGAGGCTATATACAGGAGGTACCAGTACAGAGTCAATGTGAGGAGGCTATATACAGGGGTACCAGTACAGAGTCAATGTGAGGAGGCTATATACAGGGGTACCAGTACAGAGTCAATGTGAGGAGGCTATATACAGGAAGTACCAGTACAGAGTCAATGTGAGGAGGCTACATACAGGAAGTACCAGTACAGAGTCAATGTGAGGAGGCTATATACAGGAAGTACCAGTACATAGTCAATGTGAGGAGGCTATATACAGGGGGTACCAGTACAGAGTCAATGTGAGGAGGCTATATACAGGGGTACCAGTACAGAGTCAATGTGAGGAGGCTATATACAGTAAGTACCAGTACAGAGTCAATGTGAGGAGGCTATATACAGGGGTACCAGTACAGAGTCAATGTGAGGAGGCTATATACAGGGGTACCAGTACAGAGTCAATGTGAGGAGGCTATATACAGGGCTACCAGTACAGAGTCAATGTGAGGAGGCACAGGTTAGTCGAGGTAATTGAGGTAATATGTTCATGTAGCAGCAGCGTAAAAGAGGGGGACAATGCAAATAGTCCAGGTAGCCATTTGATTAGCTGTTCAGGAGTCTTATGGCTTGGGGGTAGACGCTGTTAAGAAGCCTTTTGGACCTAGACTTGGCGCTCCGGTGCCACTTGCCGTGCGGTAGCAGAGAGAACAGTCTATTAGTAGGGTGGCTGGAGTCTTTGGCAATTTTTAGGGCCTTCCTCTGACACCGCCTGGTATAGAGGTCCTGGATGGCAGGAAGCTTGGCCCCTGTGATGTACTGGGCAGTACGCACTACCTTCTGAAGTGCCTTGCGGTCAGAGTCCGAGCAGTTGCCATACCAGCCAGTGATGCAACCAGTCTGGATGCTCTCGATGGTGCAGCTGTAGAACTTTTTGAGGATCTGAGGACCCATGCCAAATCTTTTGTCTTCTGAGGGGGAATAGGATTTGTTGTGCCCTCTTCACGACTGTCTTTGTGTGTTTGGACCATGATAATTTGTTGGTGATGTGGACGCCAAGGAACTTGAAGCTCTCAACCTGCTCCACTACAGCCCTGTCGATGAGAATGGGGGCGTGCTCTGCCCTCCTTTTCCTGTAGTCCACAAGAGGTTTTTATCCTGGCACCTTACGGCCAGGTCTCTGACCACCTCCCAATAGGCTGTCTCATCGTTGTCGGTGATCAGTCCTACCACTGTTGTGTCGTTGGCAAACTTAATGATGGTGTTGGAGTCGTGCCTGGCCATGCAGTCGTGGGTGAACAGGAGGAGACTGAGTTCGCACCCCTGAGGGCCCCCCGTGTTGAGAATCAGCGTGGCAGATGTGTTGTTACCTACCCTTACCACCTGGGGCGGCCCGTCAGGAAGTCCAGGATCCAGTTTCAGAGGGAGGTGTTCAGTCCCAGGATCCTTAGCTTAGTGATGAGCTTTGAGGGCACTAAGGTGTTGAACGCTGAGCTGTAGTCAATGAACAGCATTCTCATGTAGGTGTTCCTTTTGTCCAGGTGGGAAAGGGCAGTGTGGAGTGAAGTAGAGATTACATCATCTGTGGATCTGTTGAGGTGGTATGTAAATCAGAGTGGGTCCAGGATTTCTGGGATAATGGGGCTGATGTGATCCATGACCAGCCTTTCAAAGCACTTCATGGCTACAGACGTGAGGCTACGGGTCGCTAGTCATTTAGACTGGTTACATTCATTCATTCATTCATTCATTCAGTAGAATTCAGGTAAATATGCACAATATTACTATTGACAATAACCCTGTTTATGAACACATGTTGCAACACACAGGTGTGCTGCTTCCTAAATCATGTCCAATCAATTAGATTCACCACAGGTGGACTCCAATCAAGTTGTAGAAACATCTCAAGGATGATCAAAGGAAATTGGATGCACCTGAGCTCAATTTGGAGTGTCATAGCAAAGGGGTGTGAATTCTTATGCAAATTAGATATTTATGTATTTCAATTTTAATACATTTGAAAAAATTAGCTTGTGTTTTCACTTTGACGTTGTCATTATGGGGTATTGTGTGTAGATGGGTGAGCAAAATATATTTAATCAATTTTGGATTCAGGCTGTAACACAACAAAATGTTGAATAAGTCAAGAGGTGTGAATACTTTCTGAAGACTGTATATCTCTCTCTCCTCTCCATAGACCACATGTCTGTGTGTGTCTGATGTTTGGTATATACTGTATGTAGTACTGGTATTATTATTATTACATATCCTAATATATCTTTATATCTGTCTGTCTGTAGACCACATGTCTCTGCGTGTGTCTGTGATGTTCAGAGACGTGACCATCTCTAGCAGTGACATCACCTTCTACGACTGTAGAGCAGTGGGCCGACTCAACACCACCTCCCCGTAAGATATAACACACACACGCGTGTGCACAGACATGCCAGTGTTTCCTCTGTATTCATTTAGAGGTAAACTTTAACAGATATAAAGTATGCAGGAAAGATAATGGACTATATTTTATTATAATTATTATATTATATTTTATTATAATATCTTCTTTGAGAACTAACAACCAAAACAGAAATGTCCTGGTGAGGCTCCTATTGGTTTAGTTGTAATGATTGAGCCACTCAGACAGCAGAGGAACAAGGCATAACTCTGGGCAACGTCTGGAAATCTGCTTTGGACACGCCCACGAACCCCCCCCCCCCCCCCCCCCCCTTTAACTCTGCTAGCGCTGATGAAAAAAATCCTAGGGGAAACACTGCATGCACACACACACACCACACATGCAAACATATACACATACATAAACACACAGTCACACAAGCTACATCTGTATGTATTCTAGGTGTATGGCGTGTGTAGGCAGTGTGTGGCCATGTAACTGGTGTACTCAGGAGGAGCTGTGTACCCACAACAACAGCTGTCCCAAGCAGCACACCATACACAACTCACTGGTAAGACAACCATTACTCAACCTTAACTCAACCTTTATGTGAACCTAACTCAACCTTTACGTGACCCTAACTCAACCTTTATGTGACCCTAACTTAACCTTTATGTGACCCTAACTCAACCTTTACGTGACCCTAACTCAACCTTTATGTGACCCTAACTTAACCTTTACATGACCCCTAACTCAACCATAGCACATCATACTAGTGTTGCACGGTATACCGAAACTTCTGTACTTTTTTGATACTAGAACATGAAAAACGGGTAGAAAAAATAAATAATGGGTAAACAAGGAGGTGATGTTGCTGGGGGCGTCAGGAAGTCCAGGACCCATGTTCCCTACCTTCACCACCTGGGGTCGTCAGGAAGCCCAGGACCCATGTTCCCTACCTTCATCACCTGGGGTCGTCAGGAAGCCCAGGACCCATGTTCCCTACCTTCACCACCTGGGGTCGTCAGGAAGCCCAGGACCCATGTTCCCTACCTTCACCACCTGGGGTCGTCAGGAAGCCCAGGACCCATGTTCCCTACCTTCATCACCTGGGGGCGGCCCGTCAGGAAGTCCAGGAACCATGTTGTCTACCTTCATCACCTGGGGGCGGCCCGTCAGGAAGTCCAGGACCCATGTTCCCTACCTTCATCACCTGGGGGCGGCCCGTCAGGAAGTCCAGGACCCATGTTCCCTACCTTCATCACCTGTGGGCGGCCCGTCAGGAAGTCCAGGACCCATGTTCCCTACCTTCATCACCTGGGGGCGGCCCGTCAGGAAGTCCAGGACCCATGTTCCCTACCTTCATCACCTGTGGGCGGCCCGTCAGGAAGTCCAGGACCCATGTTCCCTACCTTCATCACCTGGGGGCGGCCCGTCAGGAAGTCCAGGAACCATGTTGTCTACCTTCATCACCTGGGGGCGGCCCGTCAGGAAGTCCAGGAACCATGTTGTCTACCTTCATCACCTGTGGGCGGCCCGTCAGGAAGTCCAGGACCCATGTTGCCTACCTTCATCACCTGGGGGCGGCCCGTCAGGAAGTCCAGGACCCAGTTGCATAGAGAGGAGTTCAGACCCAGGGCCTTGAGCTTGGTGATGAGCTTAATAGGGCACTGTGGTATTGTGGGTAGACCTAGGCTATTCATTATTACAGATATGTAAAAACAAAGTCTAGTTGATTATATGATTCTATAATTGATTAATTAATGCACACTATATTAATGCTATCTCTGAAAAATGTTGACGTAAAATGTTTTAAATGTAATGATATTGAACTGAAAAGATGCCGATTGAACAGAGCAGTAGCTGAGTTTATCTGTCTGGATTATTGTGATGTTATCGAGTATTGTGATACTAAACCTGATATCGGTATGGAAGTCAAATGGTGGTATGGGGACAACACTACATCATACACAGCTCACTGGTTAGACACCCTCTCCATCGGCCCCAGCTCACTGGTTAGACACCCTCTCCATCGGCCCCAGCTCTAAGTAACACTGTCCTCTTCACTCTTGTAATGTTGTTTTGTTTCACAGCCTCTTCTCTTCATTTTGAGTAATTCCAAACTTTGGTCCCAAATGGCACCATATTCCCAGAGGGCTTTGGTTGAAAGTAGTGCACTATAAAGGAAATAGGATACCATTTGGGATAAATACTTTGTTTTCTACTGTTATATATTATTTTGTCTATGTGTGTGCTTCCCCCTCCGACCACTAGGAGGAGCAGTTAGAGCCGCGGGGTCCAGACTCTTGTCCCTGTGTGTGGACTCTACAGAGCTCTCCTCTGGTCCCCATGGGCTTCCTGTCCCCTCTGACCCTACTGGGCAGGAACCTGGACATGTTTCAGGTAAACCCTCATCTCTGACCCCTAACCCTTCCTGTCCCCTCTGACCCTACTGGGCAGGAACCTGGACATGTTTCAGGTAAACCCTCATCTCTGACCCCTAACCCTTCCTGTCCCCTCTGACCCTACTGGGCAGGAACCTGGACATGTTTCAGGTAAACCCTCATCTCTGACCCCTAACCCTTCCTGTCCCCTCTGGCCCTACTGGGCAGGAACCTGGACATGTTTCAGGTAAACCCTCATCTCTGACCCCTAACCCTTCCTGTCCCCTCTGGCCCTACTGGGCAGGAACCTGGACATGTTTCAGGTAAACCCTCATCTCTGACCCCTAACCCTTCCTGTCCCCTCTGGCCCTACTGGGCAGGAACCTGGACATGTTTCAGGTAAACCCTCATCTCTGACCCCTAACCCTTCCTGTCCCCTCTGGCCCTACTGGGCAGGAACCTGGACATGTTTCAGGTGATTGTCCTAGAAATGCAGTATAGATAATGATTACAAACGTATGCACAGGTAACTGGACTCAAGAGTTTACTATAAATTGAAATCCTTTTTCCTTTAAAAACATTTTTGTTTTTTTACATTGATGTTTCATCTTCTTCTCAGGGTGAGGAGCAGTATGTGTGTGTAGTGGTTGTGGAAGGGGAGGAGCTTAAACTGAATGCCACTCTGGAGAAAGATCCAAAAACCAAGACGTACACCTTCACCTGCTCCGCCCACAAGGTATTCACAAACCCTGTCATGTCTTTAGCATCATTAATGTGATGGCAAATCGATTATGTTTAATTAAATCATGCAACAATAAACTCATTAAAGTCCCTAGTGGACTAACCCGGTATGACGTCTGGTTACATACAGGAAGAAAGAAAGAAAGAAAGAGCAGGAGAAGGAGACAAATGAATGGGTCTCTATCGGACCTTGAGAAGCTATACTCACGGAAACACAACTCTTATGCACTCGAATATCCGCACATTCAGAAAAATGAAATGCAATTTATATATTTACTACTGAGCTGGGCTTTAATAGATGGGTCGATGATGTAAGGCTCTGGTTTGCCCAGCAGAGATCGCCTTCTGTCCTTTGTAGAGTCTTTCTGGTCGTAGTGTTGATTAGAGCGGATACGTTGAAGTACTCTGTAGTTCTTAGAGTTGGTTTCAGTGTACACCGTTGTTTGCATGATCTGGTGTGAATTGTGTCACGCAGGCTTTTATACTGGGGAAGAGAAGGGGCGTGTTCACTTGGGCGTGGCCACTGACTGGGCAGAAGTTTACTCATTCAGAAGACTAAAATCCCATTTAATCTTCTCACAAATAGTTTTATATTGAATCATATAAATTGGACAACATTTACATGTAAATCTGATAACTAGAATGTGTAGACTTTCAAAGATACAATTATGTTGTCCTATCATCAGTAATAATATCCCAAAACAACAACGGACACTTTCAACTAGTTGGATTAAATAAATATTGTTCCATTCTCCAACCTTTCGATGTTACCATACTGCAAAGGCTTTCCAAACTTCCATTTTGGTAGAGTGGTTTCAAAGAGTTTTGGTATTTATGACGGTCATAAACGGGTGGGGGGTGAGAGAGAGAAAGAGTGGGGTTATGACCCTCACCCAACAGGGCAAGTCATGACACCCCATAGACACACACTCACTAGTATATTTAAACTAAAAAGTGTTTAAATCAAAGATGTACAGTGCATTCGGAAAGTATTCAGACCCCTTGACTATTTCCACATTTTGTTACGTTACAGCCTTATTCTACAATGGATTAAATTGTTTTTTCCCCTTATCAATCTACACACAATAGCACAAAAACAGGTTTTTAGAAATGTTTGCAAAGTTAGAAAATTAAACATCTGTGGAATATCATAATATAATATAATATTACATAAGCCTAAAGTCTTCTTGGGTATGAATTTGTTCTTAACTGACTTACCTAGTTAAATAAAGGATTTAAAAAAAGTAAAAATTATATACAAGCTTGGCACACCTGTATTTGGGGAGTTTCTCCCATTCTTCTCTGCAGTGTCGCTGCACAGCTATTTTCAGGTCTTTACAGATATGCATTTCCAGATATGCATCTTTCCCTCGATCCTGACTAGTCTCCCAGTCCCTGCCGCTGAAAAACATTCCCATAGCATGATACTGCCACCACCATGCTTCACCGTAGGGATGGTGCCAGGAATTGACCACAGGTGAACTCCAATCAAGTTGTAGAAACATCTCAAGAATGATCAATGTAGTATTTGCAAAGGGTCTGAATACTTAAAAAAGGTATTCATGTTTTTTATTTGTAATACATTTGCAAAAATGTCTAAACCTGTTTTCTCTTTGTCATTATGGGGTATTGTGTCATTATGGGGTATTGTGTCATTATGGGGTATTGTGTCATTATGGGGTATTGTATCATTATGGGGTATTGTGTCATTATGGGGTATTGTATCATTATGGGGTATTGTGTCATTATAGGGTTTTGTGTCATTATGGGGTATTGTGTCATTATGGGGTATTGGGTCATTATGGGGTATTGTGTTATTATGGGGTATTGTGTCATTATGGGGTATTGTGTCATTATGGGGTATTGTGTCATTATGGGGTATTGTGTCATTATGGGGTATTGTGTCATTATGGGGTATTGTGTCATTATGGGGTATTGTGTCATTATGGGGTATTGTCTGTAGATTTACATTTATTTTATTTTTTTTAATCAATTTTAGAAAAAGGCTGTAACCAATCAAAGTATGGAAAAAGTGGGTCTGAATACATTCTGGATGCACTGTACATTAAGATTCATGTACACAACAAACAAAATATAAACATTTTGTTTTTGTGCACACTGTAATATTGTGCCCTACTGAGTTGACAGTCATAACTATAATGAGTGCTCTCCTCTCTCCTCTTCCTCTCCTTTCCTCTCTCCTCTTCCTCTCCTCTCCTCTCTCCTCCTCTTTTTCCTCTCCTCTCCTTCCTCCCCTTTTCTTCCTC
This sequence comes from Thymallus thymallus, assembly GCA_023634145.1. Lineage (NCBI taxonomy): Eukaryota > Metazoa > Chordata > Actinopteri > Salmoniformes > Salmonidae > Thymallus > Thymallus thymallus. Next base: position 35,723,704 of record CM042400.1, on the reverse strand, counting down.
TCATCTTTCCTCTCCTCTCTTCTCTTCCTCTCCTCTTCCTCTCCTCTTTCTCCCCTCCTCTCCACTCCTCTCTCCCCTCCTCTCTCCTCTCTCCCCTCCTCTCTCCCCTCCTCTCTCCTCTCTCCCCTCCTCTCTCCTCTCTCCCTCCTCTCTCCCCTCCTCTTCCAGTTCCAGTTCCCAGTGAAACAGTTGGAATATTCAGCTCCCATCTATCTACAGAGAGGCTCCCATCACATCGACTCTGCACCCAATCTCAGACGTAAGTCTTCTGTATTCAGTATATTCACTTAGGGTTATGGGTTAGGGTTCTGGGTTAGGGTTCTGGGTTAGGGTTATGGGTTAGGGTTAAGGTTCCCTTCGGAAAGAGGAAAATATTCAGCAACTCTTAGAAAGCAATAAAAGTGGACTTCAAAATATTACTTCTTTATTGCTAATGTCCATACTAGTGTGATATGCTATATGACCAGTATGTGTTATGGTGTTCCACAGTGCAGCTATATGACCAGTATGTGTTATGGTGTTCCACAGTGCAGCTATATGACCAGTATGTGTTGTTCCACAGTGCAGCTATATGACCAGTATGTGTTATGGTGTTCCACAGTGCAGCTATATGACCAGTATGTGTTATGGTGTTCCACAGTGCAGCTACAGTGGGGAGAACAAGTATTTGATACACTGCCGATTTTGCAGGTTTTCCTACTTACAAAGCATGTAGAGGTCTGTAATTTTTATCATAGGTACTCTTCAACTGTGAGAGACGGAATCTAAAACAAAAATCCAGAAAATCACATTGTATGATTTTTAAATAATTAATTAGCATTTTATTGCATGACATAAGTATTTGATCACCTACCAACCAGTAAGAATTCCGGCTCTCACAGACCTGTTAGTTTTTCTTTAAGAAGCCCTCCTGTTCTCCACTCATTACCTGTATTAACTGCACCTGTTTGAACTCGAACCTGTATAAAAGACACCTGTCCACACACTCAATCAAACAGACTCCAACCTCTCCACAATGGCCAAGACCAGAGAGCTGTGTAAGGACATCAGGGATACAATTGTAGACCTGTACAAGGCTGGGATGGGCTACAGGACAATAGGCAAGCAGCATGGTGAGAAGGCAACAACTGTTGGCGCAATTATTCGAAAATGGAAGAAGTTCAAGATGATGGTCAATCTCCCTCGTCTGGGGCACCATGCAAGATCTCACCTCGTGGGGCATCAATGATCATGAGGAAGGTGAGGGATCAGCCCAGAACTACACGGCCGGACCTGGTCAATGACCTGAAGAGAGCTGGGACCACAGTCTCAAAGAAAACCATTAGAAACACACTACGCCGTCATGGATTAAAATCCTGCAGCGCACGCAAGGTCCCCCTGCTCAAGCCAGCGCATGTCCAGGCCCATCTGAAGTTTGCCAATGACCATCTGGATGATCCAGAGGAGGAATGGGAGAAGGTCATGTGGTCTGATGAGACAAAAATAGAGCTTTTTGGTCTAAACTCCACTCGCCGTGTTTGGAGGAAGAAGAAGGATAAGTACAACCCCAAGAACACCATCCCAACCGTGAAGCATGGAGGTGGAAACATCATTCTTTGGGGATGCTTTTCTGCAAAGGGGACAGGACAACTGCACCGTATTGAGGGGGAGGATGGATGGGGCCATGTATCGCAAGATCTTGGCCAACAACCTCCTTCCCTCAGTAAGAGCATTGAAGATGGGTTGTGGCTGGGTCTTCCAGCATGACAACGACCCAAAACACACAGCCAGGGCAACTAAGGAGTAGCTCCGTAAGAAGCATCTCAAGGTCCTGGAGTGGCCTAGCCAGTCTCCAGACCTGAACCCAATAGAAAATCTTTGGAGGGAGCTGAAAGTCCGTATTGCCCAGCGACAGCCCCGAAACCTGAAGGATCTGGATGGAGGAGTGGGCCAAAATCCCTGCTGCAGTGTGTGCAAACCTGGTCAAGAACTACAGGAAACTTATGATCTCTGTAATTGCAAACAAAGGTTTCGGTACCAAATTTTAAGTTCTGCTTTTCTGATGTATCAAATACTTATGTCATGCAATAAAATGCAAATTAATTACTTAAAAATCATACAATGTGATTTTCTGGATTTTTGTTTTAGATTCCGTCACTCACAGTTGAAGAGTACCTATGATAAAAATTACAGACTTCTACATGCTTTGTAAGTGGGAAAACCTGCAAAATCGGCAGTGTATCAAATACTTGTTCTCCCCACTGTATATGACCAGTATGTGTTATGGTGTTCCACAGTGCAGCTATATGACCAGTGTGTGTTGTTCCACAGTGCAGCTATATGACCAGTATGTGTTGTTCCACAGTGCAGCTATATGACCAGTATGTGTTGTGGTGTTCCACAGTGCAGATATATGACCAGTATGTGTTGTTCCACAGTGCAGCTATATGACCAGTATGTGTTGTGGTGTTCCACAGTGCAGCTATATGACCAGTGTGTGTTATGGTGTTCCACAGTGCAGCTATATGACTGTTCAGTGGGCCAGTCTGACTGTAGTCAGTGCAGAGCGGTGTCGTCAGAGTACGGCTGTGTCTGGTGTGGAGGAGAGTCACCTGGCTGTGTCTACAACCTCTCCTGTACCAGCTCACCTGGGCCCGCCGACACCTGCCCCCCACCTCAGATCACACAGGTAGGGTACATACACACAGCAGGTTTTTCGTTAGGGACTGACCCCCGGTAAATATACTGGATCCATATACATTGGGTGATAAATATACTGGATCCATATCCATTGGGTGATAAATATACTGGATCCATATACATTGGGTGATAAATATACTGGATCCATATACATTGGGTGATAAATATACTGGATCCATATCCATTGGGTGATAAATATACTGGATCCATATCCATTGGGTGATAAATATACTGGATCCATATACATTGGGTGATAAATATACTGGATCCATATACATTGGGTGATAAATATACTGGATCCATATACATTGGGTGATAAATATACTGGATCCATATCCATTGGGTGATAAATATACTGGATCCATATACATTGGGTGATAGATATACTGGATCCATATCCATTGGGTGATAAATATACTGGATCCATATCCATTGGGTGATAAATATACTGGATCCATATCCATTGGGTGATAAATATACTGGATCCATATCCATTGGGTGATAAATATACTGGATCCATATACATTGGGTGATAGATATACTGGATCCATATCCATTGGGTGATAGATATACTGGATCCATATCCATTGGGTGTGTAAAGGTGCTCAGAATGACAGACCGGGCCAACCCACCCATTAGGCAGGATCTCTAGGGTGGCATATTGACGAGGGCAGCATTTTCTGAGCTAAATTGACCAAGACACACCTCCAACAACACATGTCCCCTCCTCATAAGAAGTACCCACTTTTCCCAAGATAGGAAAAAACGCCCAGGATGCTGTTAGAGAGATGCAGCACTAACATAAATCATGTAGCCTAGAAAGAATAGTAACATATGTGTTTTTCCTGTCACGTACAGTCTGGCGACCAAATGTATGACAATATCACGATACAGACACGGTCTGGCGACCAAATGTATGACAATATCACGATACAGACACGGTCTGGCGACCAAATGTATGACAATATCACGATACAGACAGTCTGGCGACCAAATGTAGGACAATATCACGATACAGACACGGTCTGGCGACCAAATGTATGACAATATCATGACAGACACGGTCTGGCGACCAAATGTATGACAATATCACGATACAGACACAGTCTGGCGACCAAATGTATGACAATATCACGATACAGACACGGTCTGGCGACCAAATGTATGACAATATCACGATACAGACAGTCTGGCGACCAAATGTAGGACAATATCACGATACAGACACGGTCTGGCGACCAAATGTATGACAATATCATGACAGACACGGTCTGGCGACCAAATGTATGACAATATCACGATACAGACACAGTCTGGCGACCAAATGTATGACAATATCACGATACAGACAGTCTGGCGACCAAATGTATGACAATATCACGATACAGACACGGTCTGGCGACCAAATGTATGACAATATCACGATACAGACAGTCTGGCGACCAAATGTAGGACAATATCACGATACAGACACGGTCTGGCGACCAAATGTATGACAATATCATGACAGACACGGTCTGGCGACCAAATGTAGGACAATATCACGATACAGACAGTCTGGCGACCAAATGTAGGACAATATCACGATACAGACACGGTCTGGCGACCAAATGTATGACAATATCATGACAGACACGGTCTGGCGACCAAATGTATGACAATATCATGACAGACACAGTCTGGCGACCAAATGTATGACAATATCACGATACAGACAGTCTGGCGACCAAATGTATGACAATATCACGATACAGACAGTCTGGCGACCAAATGTATGACAATATCATGACAGACATTTTAAATCATGACCACTGATCAAATAGCCTAAATGACGCCCAATCAAATAAATAGTCCTATGAGCTTCTATGAATATGATTAACATGTCAACAAATGTCATATCCTAAAAACAGGTTCAAATAAAAATGACGATATGGAAGGATTAGGCTTCTCACGACTGCTGTCCGGGAGTTTCACCCAGTTTTTATTTGTCCATTTCTGACGAGCTGATCATTGTGAAGACGAAAGTACTTCTGTATTTCCTGCTTTGTAAACACATTGATTTTTCACATTGATTTCACATTGATAAATAGCCACAATGATTAGTCCTAGACTTGGTCAGGAATAAGGACTAATCACACCAATGTTTTATAAACAGTATATGATGTGACTATAGGATGGGTTGTTAATATGATGTGACTATAGGATGGGTTGTTAATATGATGTGACTATAGGATGGGTTAATATGACGATAGATAGATAGATAGATAGATAGATAGATAGATAGATAGATAGATAGATAGATAGATAGATAGATAGATAGATAGATAGATAGATAGATAGATAGATAGATAGATAGATAGATAGATAGATAGATAGATAGATAGATAGATAGATAGATAGATAGATTAAACCCCTCTCCCCCCCTGTCCCTATCAGATCCAGCCAGTGAATGGTCCGGTGGAAGGGGGTGTGCTGGTGACCATCCATGGGTCTAACCTGGGGATGCACTACCAAGACATCCAGGGAGGGGTGACCGTAGCTGGGGTCAGCTGTCTGCCTCAGCCCCATGGATACCTCATCTCTACCAGGTAATAACACTGTGTGTGTGTGTGTGTGTGTGTGTGTGTGTGTGTGTGTGTGTGTGTGTGTGTGTGTGTGTGTGTGTGTGTGTGTGTGTGTGTGTGAAACTGAAGTCCCCATTAAACAATTTTTCCTGATGTCCCCACTTTTCACATAAGCATGTAGGATTGTCTAACGTTTGCCTGCCGACAGTAATTATCACCTCTGAGCAGAGTGTCGTCAGTCTATCTCTTTTGTGTTCACACAGCAAAGACCTTGAAGTCATCAGCCACTCAGTCTTGCATGCATGTCCCTGTGTGTTCCTTTATGATCAGAGCTCTCCAACCCTGTTCCTGGAGTGCTACCATCCTCCAGCCCTAAATGTTAGCTAAACAGTTAGCATGATTCGCTATCTAACTAGCTGTTGTGCTAGCTAGGTAAAGATATTACATTGACTCTCGACAGCTAGCTACAGGCAGCTGCTTCATGGAAACAAATCCATTGTGATTTAATGATAATGTTACTAGTGGTCATTGGCTTGGAGGGGGCATTCAGTGTTTTGTGCATTGTGTCTGTGCACTTAGCTAGCTACCATGTTCCTATACATTGCATATGAAGTGTGACCGGCTCATTTAGCTGCAAAGGGGTTCATGTCACCGGGAAAAGTTACTTCGTTTTTTTCTACTTGTTGGTTGCTTTTTGGCTCCCCACTCGTGCTCTCTGATTGGCTCAGAGTAGAAATGTCTCTCTACCGGTGGCATACCGATGCACCATATAGAAATGAAAAAGAATAATTCAGTCGCCAGTCAAATTGCACCGGCGGCTGCCAGATGAACGTCAGACAGACCATCAGTACCTTAAGAGTGTTACAAGTCTTGTTCTTTCTGTGTGTTCCAGGATAGTGTGTGAGCTCCAGCCCAGTAAACAGGAGACAGTGGGGCCAGTCATCGTTATGGTGGGAGACTCAGAACCAGGGCGGTCACTGCAGACATTCACCTACCAGGTAACGCTACACCACACACACACACACACACACACACACACACACACACACACACACACACACACACACACTTTGAACTTGACTTATTCATTGACTTATTAACTGTGTTTGACCAGGCTATGGCCGAACGTCTGTTCAGGGCAGATAGTGTCACCCATTTCATTCACTATGTGTTATTGTGTGTGTGTATAGGACCCCCAGTTGACTGGTATAGTCCCTAATGAGGGCCCTGTATCAGGAGGGACCGCCCTGACTGTCCAGGGGACTCAACTACTAACGGGACAGAGGAAGGACCTGACTGCATATGTAGGACAACAACCCTGCTACATGTAAATACCTCTACTATGCCCTCAGCTTGATCTCCCCCTTTAAATAAAGGACTAACCGTGGCTGCCTTCCAAGCTGGGATCCTCCCCAGAACAAAGAGACAGGTTAAAAAGGTCAGAGATAGGCTTGGTGTTGATAGGGGCAGCAACCTTAAAGAAGAAAGGGTCTAAACCATCTGACCCCCATGGTTTTTTGGGGTCAAGTTTCAGGATCTCCTTTAGTACCTCGGACTCAGTAACTGCCTCCAGGGGAAAAAGGGGAGGAGCATCAGGGATAGTTGCATTAGAAGGGGTGGTAGATGAGGAAATGTTGGACGGACAAGGAGGCGTGGCTGAGTCAAATAGGAATCCTGACTTAATGAAGTGGTGATTAAAGAGTTCAGCCATGTGCTTCTTGTCAGTAACAACCACATCATCAACTATAAGGGACATGGGCAGCTGTGAGGAGGAGGGTTTATTCTCCAGGCCTTCCGGATAGCCTGAATGCACTTATTTCTCATTTGCCTGAACGAGAGCCAGTCAGCCTGAGTAAGCGTGTGCCGAGGCTTTCGCCAAATACAATTCTTGAGGTGGAGTAACTCTACAAGATCACGGTCGAACCAGGGGCTGAACCTGTTTTTAATTCTCATTTTCTTTACGGGGGCGTGTTTGTTAACAATACCACTGACAATATTAAAAAAGAAGGTCCAAGCGTCTTCAACAGAGGGGATCAAGCTTATTCTATCACATTTTACAGAAGCTAGTTCATGAAGGAAGGCTTGCTCATTAAAGTTTTTTACCAAGCGTCAATGACAAATCAGGACAGGTCATTTCACTAAGCAGCCATTACGAACACAGGCTGTAAGACAGTGACCACTAAGGTCATTACAGAAAACACCAGACTGATACCTATCAGGATTATTTGTGAGGAAAACATCAAGAAGAGTAGCTTTTTCTGGGTGTTTGGAGTCATACCTTGTGGGATTGCTAATAATCTGAGAAAGATTTAGGGAGTCCAATTGCTTTAGGACTTGGTCAGGTGGTTTAAGCATGTCCCAGTTTAGGTCACCTAGCAGGACAAACTCAGACTTAGTGTAAGGGGCCAGGAGAGAGCTTAGGGCAGGTAGGGTACAGGCCGGTGCTGATGGAGGACGATAACACCCAGCAACAGTCAACAAAGAGTTATTTGACAGTTTAATACTCAAAACCAGCAAATCAAATTGTTTGGGGACAGACTTGGTGGAGACAACCGAGCACTGAAGGTGATCCTTGGTAAAGATTGCCACTCCCCCACCTTTTGAAGATCTGTCTTGCCGAAAAAGGTTATAACCAGAAAGGTTAACATCAGTATTCAAAACACTCTTCCTTAACCACGTCTCAATAATGACCAACACATCTGGATTGGAGCTGTGAACCCACACTTGATTGATCCATTTTAGGTAATAAGCTTCTAGTGTTAACGTGCAGAAAACCAAGGCTTTTTTACGAGAGCAGAAATCAGTGAAGCAGATATCAGAGCACATTCAGAATTGGGGCTAGCATCAGTAGCAACAGTAGATGGGCCAGGGTGTACATGCACATTACCAGATATTATCAACAGTAATACAATCAAGGCACGACAGAGGACAGGGAGAGCTCTGCAGTGCTGATGTATGACATCTGAATGTGTATCAGATGGCAACAAGATCATATTGTACAGAAATTTCAAAAGGTAACATGAATACAAAGCCGGCGGGAGGTGGTTAGAATGGGATGGGGAGGCCAAAAGTCTGTGTAACCAATAGAGAGTCAGAGTCCCGAGTGTGGGAACAGACAGTCTGTCCCACGGTTGGGAAAATAAAGTTTGTAGTCAACAAAGCATGTATGAGACATCAGGCAAATGCCCAAAAAAAAAATAATATATATCTCCTCTCTTCCTCTCTTCTCCAGTGTTGAGGAGGTGAATGGGACTCACCTGGTATGCAGGACCAGCCCCAGTAACCAGACAGCAGAGCTGACAGTGAGGGTATTGTTTGGTAAGGCAGAGAGGAGCGTATCTGGGCAGGTGTTTCGCTACATGGAGGACCCCATCATCACGGCAGCGTCGCCTGCTGAGAGTTTCTATGAGTGAGGAACACTTTTTTTCCCACTGTAACAGAGTTCTGATGGCAAACCACTCGATAGTACATAGTAGGAATATATAATAAGTGATACACATACAATTTTCAATGAAAACTATAAAAATATTGAATGATAATGTGATAACTTTTCTAATTGCTGTTTTTCTAGGGGTGGGCGTGGCATAAAGGTGAGTGGGCGTAACCTGGACGTGGTGCAGCAGCCAATGATCTCTGTGTGGTTGGAGCCTGTAGAGAATGTGCTGGTCAGGAGGAGGAGATATGCCGGACTGTTGGCCAAGAACCACCTACTAGTCTTCAACAGCACCATGCCGAAGGTGAAGTCCAGATTGGTACATGTCAATTCAAAGGGGCGTCATCTCCATGGGAAATAAACAATAACAAATAACAATAAACATTACACCAATTTTTCAAAATAATTATATTGCTATGTATTTTCATGTAGTATTTAAATATGATGTATCACCATCAGTAAGCCTCTACCTGCCAAAACATTTACATTGTAGTCATTTATCAGACGCTCTTATCCAGAGTGACTTACATATTGGTGCATTCAACTTAGGATAGTCAGTGGGACAACCACGTCTCCATCACAGGAAGTACCTTTCTTTAAACAAGCAGCTGTGAGGAAAGTCAGTGCTATCAGGGACAACCACGTCTCCATCACAGGAAGTACCTTTCTTTAAACAAGCAGCTGTGAGGAAAGTCAGTGCTATCAGGGACAAACGCATCTCGACCACAATGGAAATAATCAAATCAAACGCTAGTCATGGAATCGCTACCTGACTCAGTCATTTGGATACTGATTCAGAACTATTGACAAATACCTCCCTTTCTCTCTCCCTCCATCCCCTCTCACCTCCCCTCAGAAGCAGGAGCGTTGTACAGTGGTCTCATCCTTTGAGATGACCTGTGTGACCCCAAGTGTGACCCATGACTCCAAGGTCATGGGGGTGTGGTTTGAGCTGGACAACGTTAAGGTGGCGTTTGAGAGCGTCACGGGGAAGATGTTCTCTTATTACCCCAACCCTGAGCTGTACGCTCTGAACAGAGACGACCCGGACACACCCTACCGCTTCAAACCTGGAGGAGTCATCGCTGTAGAGGTGAATCCCAACGTTACAGCAGCTTCTCTGACTAACACAGTAACCTGTTAGAGGTGAATCCCAACGTTACAGCAGCTTCTCTGACTAACACAGTAACCTGTTAGAGGTGAATCCCAACGTTACAGCAGCTTCTCTGACTAACACAGTAACCTGTTAGAGGTGAATCCCAACGTTACAGCAGCTTCTCTGACTAACACAGTAACCTGTTAGAGGTGAATCCCAACGTTACAGCAGCTTCTCTGACTAACACAGTAACCTGTTAGAGGTGAATCCCAACGTTACAGCAGCTTCTCTGACTAACACAGTAACCTGTTAGAGGTGAATCCCAACGTTACAGCAGCTTCTCTGACTAACACAGTAACCTGTTAGAGGTGAATCCCAACGTTACAGCAGCTTCTCTGACTAACACAGTAACCTGTTAGAGGTGAATCCCAACGTTACAGCAGCTTCTCTGACTAACACAGTAACCTGTTAGAGGTGAATCCCAACGTTACAGCAGCTTCTCTGACTAACACAGTAACCTGGTGAATCCCAAAGTTTTTTAAATTTTTAAATACTGTATTTTTTGTCAGGTCGTCGTTTTAAATATATATGTTGAATATGTTGTTAATTGACTGATCTGTATAAAATACAGTCATATGACGTGATGACTAACTAACCTGTGTATGTGTTGGTCCAGTCAAGGACCTCTGATGTCTAATGAATGGATGTCTGTCTGTCTCCCCAGGGTAAGGATCTGACGCGTGCCATGACTCGAGATGAGGTGGTAGCCAGGTTGGGTGACCAGGAGTGTGAGGTCAAGACTCTAGACAGCACTCACCTGTACTGTGAACCACCTGAGAAACAGCCAGCCAGTCTGGGGAGCAACGAACTGCCCAGCCTAAGGGTTTGTACACACACACACACACACCGGGTCAGTACTGGATTCTATTCTAGAGTGGCCAAGCCTTTGGGTTGGTCTTAATAGTGTTGTGACCTGACTACATCACTGCTTCCTACAGCAGAGTTATTCTACAGCAGAGTTATTCTACAGCAGAGTTATCCTAGAGCAGAGTTATCCTAGAGCAGAGTTATCCTAGAGCAGAGTTATCCTAGAGCAGAGTTATCCTAGAGCAGAGTTATCCTAGAGCAGAGTTATCCTAGAGCAGAGTTATCCTAGAGCAGAGTTATCCTACAGCAGAGCTATCCTACAGCAGAGTTATCCTACAGTAGAGTTCTTCCCCACCTCTCTCACTCTCTCTCTCCTTTCCTCCCCTGTCGCCCCCTTTCACGCTCTCTCTCTCTCTCTCTCTCCCCTGTCCCCCTCTCTCTCTCTTTCTCTCTCTCCCCTGTCCCCCTCTCTCTCTCTATCTATCTCTCCCCTGTCTACCTCTCTCTCTCTATCTATCTATCTCTTCCCTGTCCCCCCCCCTCTCTCTCTCCCTCCCCCTCTCTCTCTCTCGCTCTCTCTCTCTCTTGCTCTCTCTCTCCCCTGTCCCCCCCCTCTCTCTCTCCCTCCCCCTCTCTCTCTCTCTTGCGCTCTCTCTCCCCTGCCCCCCCCTCTCTCTCTCTCCCTCCCCTATCCCTCTCTCTCTCTCTCCCTCCCCTGTCCCTCTCTCTCTCTCTCTCTCTCTCTCCCTCCCCCTCTCTCTCTCTCTCCCTCCCCCTCTCTCTCTCCCCCCCACCCCTCTCTCTCTCTCTCTCTCTCTCTCTCTCTCTCTCTCTCTCTCTCTCATTCTCCTCTCCTCTCCTCTCCTCTCCTCTCCTCTCCTCTCCTCTCCTCTCCTCTCCTCTCCTCTCCTCTCCTCTCCTCTCCTCTCCTCTCCTCTCCTCTCCTCTCCTCTCCTCTCCTCTCCTCTCCTCTCCTCTCCTCTCCTCTCCTCTCCTCTCCTCTCCTCTCTATAGGTGGTAATGGGGAAGCTAGACATAGACCTAGGTACAGTCCAGTATGATACAGAGGGCCTCTCACCTGTCCCTCTGGCTGCCCAGGTGGGACTGGCTGCAGGAGCTGCTGTGGTGGTCCTAGTGGTCCTGGTCATCATTCTCATGTACAGGTCAGACACACACACACACTCACTCACAAGGGCTATCTATATAAATTAATTGATTGGTTGATTGAGTAACTATTGATTGGTTGATTGAGTAACTATTGCTCTTTGTGTATCTGTGTAGGAGGAAGAGTAAGCAGGCTCTGAGAGACTACAAGAAGGTTCTAGTTCAGCTGGAGACACTGGAGATCAATGTGGGAGACCAGTGCAGGAAGGAGTTCACAGGTAAAGTACAGCACCTATCAACCTGTTTAGTTAAATAGAGACTGTGTCTGAAGTGGCACCCTGATCCCTATATCGTGCACTAGTTTTAGCAAGGGACCATAGAACTCTGCTTTACATAGGGTATAGGGACGCAGAAATGACTTATTGCATATAACATTTATAAAGCTCCTGAGCCTCTATAAAGACAGGATTAATTTATCCTCCCCTCCTCTCCCCTCCTCTCCACTCCTCCTCTCTTCCTCTCCTCTCCTCTCCTCTCCTCTCCTCTCCTCTCCTCTCCTCTCCTCTCCTCTCCTCTCCTCTCCTCTCCTCTCCTCTCCTCTCCTCTCCTCTCCTCTCCTCTCCAGATCTGATGACAGAGATGATGGATCTGAGTAGTGATGTGGGTGGACCAGGAATTCCTCTCCTGGACTATAAGACATATGCAGAGCGCGTGTTCTTCCCTGGCCAGAGGGGGGCCCCACTGAGTCAGAACCTGGACCTGCCAGAGTCCCGCAGACAGACAGTGGAACAGGGCCTGGGACAACTCAACAACCTCCTCAACAACAGACTGTTCCTTATCAGGGTGAGTAGATGGGTGGACATAGACTGACAGACATAGACATACGGATGGAAGGGCAGGCAGATGGACAGTCTCAGATTGTCTGGACAAATCTGGTGGGAAGTGAGCTGGCAACCAGAGGTTTGCTGGTATCAAATTTTAGTTGCCATCTCCTGCCATTGCACACTTGAGAAAGGTACCTAACCCCTACACAAACTGTTCCCGGGGCGCCATAATATGGCTACCCACTGCTCCAACCTCTCGTAATATGGCTACCCACTGCTCCAACCTCTCGTAATATGGCTACCCACTGCTCCAACCTCTCATAATATGGCTACCCACTGCTCCAACCTCTCGTAATATGGCTACCCACTGCTCCAACCTCTCATAATATGGCTACCCACTGCTCCAACCTCTCGTAATATGGCTACCCACTGCTCCAACCTCTCATAATATGGCTACCCACTGCTCCAACCTCTCATAATATGGCTACCCACTGCTCCAACCTCTCATAATATGGCTACCCACTGCTCCAACCTCTCATAATATGGCTACCCACTGCTCCAACCTCTCATAATATGGCTACCCACTGCTCCAACCTCTCATAATATGGCTACCCACTGCTCCAACCTCTCGTAATATGGCTACCCACTGCTCCAACCTCTCATAATATGGCTACCCACTGCTCCAACCTCTCATAATATGGCTACCCACTGCTCCAACCTCTCATAATATGGCTACCCACTGCTCCAACCTCTCATAATATGGCTACCCACTGCTCCAACCTCTCATAATATGGCTACCCACTGCTCCAACCTCTCATAATATGGCTACCCACTGCTCCAACCTCTCGTAATATGGCTACCCACTGCTCCAACCTCTCATAATATGGCTACCCACTGCTCCAACCTCTCATAATATGGCTACCCACTGCTCCAACCTCTCATAATATGGCTACCCACTGCTCCAACCTCTCGTAATATGGCTACCCACTGCTCCAACCTCTCATAATATGGCTACCCACTGCTCCAACCTCTCATAATATGGCTACCCACTGCTCCAACCTCTCATAATATGGCTACCCACTGCTCCAACCTCTCATAATATGGCTACCCACTGCTCCAACCTCTCATAATATGGCTACCCACTGCTCCAACCTCTCAGAGGGTTTGGGATAAAGCAGAAGACCTTTATGCTGTACATTGGACTTTAAAGTAATCTATTCTCCTACTCTACCAGTTCATCCACACTCTGGAGGCCCAGCAGAACTTCTCTCAACGTGACCGTGGCTACGTGGCGTCTCTCCTGACCATGGCCCTGCACGACAAGCTGGAGTACTTCACTGATGTCATGAAGACCTTACTGGGAGACCTGGTGCAGCAATACGTTGCCAAGAACCCCAAACTCATGCTGCGCAGGTGGGTCCTGGAGCACGCACACACTAGCAGTATGTCAGTACCTACGCAGGTGGGTCCTGGTGCCACTGTAAAGGAGCATGCGTCTCAAATATCACCCTATTACCTAGTGCACTACTTTTAACCAGGGCCCATAGGGCTCTTTAGCTCATTGGGATAACACAGTCTTAATGACCCAGGTTCGTGTTACAGAGGTGATTCAGTGAACCACACTTGTGTGATGAGTTAGTTTAGCTGAGTCCCGTGGCATGTAGTTCAAACATAGTCTGTCCCTGTAACATTACCTATCCTCTAGGAATGTATATGCTGATCTATCCTGATATGAATGAGATGTTCCCAGTACAGGAACTCAATCATGATGAGATGTTCCCAGTACAGGAACTCAATCATGATGAGATGTTCCCAGTACAGGAACTCAATCATGATGAGATGATCCCAGTACAGGAACTCAATCATGATGAGATGTTCCCAGTACA
>CM042400.1:35699251-35704251 GCA_023634145.1 Thymallus thymallus | reverse complement strand
TACAAGGTAAGAGTTACACACAGAGACCACTATACAACCACTACTACACACAGAGACCACTATACATCCACCACACAGAGACCACTATACAACCACTACTACACACAGAGACCACTATACAACCACCACACAGAGACCACTATCCAACCACCACTACACACAGATACCACTATACATCCACCACACAGAGACCACTATACACCACTACTACACACAGAGACCACTATACATCCACCACACAGAGACCACTATACAACACCACTACACACCGAGACCACTATACAACACCACTACACACAGATACCACTATACATCCACCACACAGAGACCACTATACACCACTACTACACACAGAGACCACTATACATCCACCACACAGAGACCACTATACAACACCACTACACACAGAGACTACTATACATCCACCACACAGAGACCACTATACAACACCACTACACACAGAGACCACTATACAACCACCACACAGAGACCACTATCCAACCACCACTACACACAGAGACCACTATACATCCACCACTACACACAGAGACCACTATACAACACCACTACACACAGATACCACTATACATCCACCACACAGAGACCACTATACAACACCACTACACACAGAGACTACTATACATCCACCACACAGAGACCACTATACAACACCACTACACACAAAGACCACTATACAACACCACTACACACAGATACCACTATACATCCACCACACAGAGACCACTATACAACACCACTACACACAAAGACCACTATACATCCACCAGACACAGAGATCACTATCCAACCACCACTACACACAGAGACCACTATACAACACCACTACACACAGATACCACTATACATCCACCACACAGAGACCACTATACAACACCACTACACACAAAGACCACTATACATCCACCAGACACAGAGATCACTATCCAACCACCACTACACACAGAGACCACTATACATCCACCAGACACAGAGACCACTATACATCCACCAGACACAGAGACCACTATACAACCACCTCTACACACAGAGACCAGTAGGAGTACAGAGTCGTGTTCAGTAGGAGTACAGAGTCGTGTTCAGTAGGAGTACAGAGTCGTGTTCAGTAGGAGTACAGAGTCGTGTTCAGTAGGAGTACAGAGTCGTGTTCAGTAGGAGTAGAGTCGTGTTCAGTAGGAGTACAGAGTCGTGTTCAGTAGGAGTAGAGTCGTGTTCAGTAGGAGTACAGAGTCGTGTTCAGTAGGAGTACAGAGTCGTGTTCAGTAGGAGTACAGAGTCGTGTTCAGTAGGAGTACAGAGTCGTGTTCAGTAGGAGTACAGAGTCGTTTTCAGTAGGAGTACAGAGTCGTGTTCAGTAGGAGTACAGAGTCGTGTTCAGTAGGAGTACAGAGTCGTGTTCAGTAGGAGTACAGAGTCGTGTTCAGTAGGAGTAGAGTCGTGTTCAGTAGGAGCAGAGTCGTGTTCAGTAGGAGCAGAGTCGTGTTCAGTAGGAGCAGAGTCGTGTTCAGTAGGAGTACAGAGTCGTGTTCAGTAGGAGTACAGAGTCGTGTTCAGTAGGAGTACAGAGTCGTGTTCAGTAGGAGTACAGAGTCGTGTTCAGTAGGTATAAAACAGGAAACAACTGGAAGGTGTAGAGCCTATCTTTTCCAATAAGAAACACTTTCCAGTTTCAAAAACTTGTTCTAATGTGTTCTATTCTGTTCTAATGTATTCTATTCTGTTCTAATGTGTTCTAATGTGTGCCCCACTGAACATGACTCAGATGTCTTCTGTTAACTGACTGAGATGTGAATGTTTGGTGCTTCTCTCCTCAGGTGCCAGACGGAGCTACGGTGGCTCTGATTCCTAGATCAGCTGTTGTCATGGGGATACACCAGGTCTACCAGACTGGAGAGAGTAAATACTGTTCAACTATATATATACTATATAACCTGTTTAATACTATATAACCTGTTTAATACTATATAACTACAGAATCTGTTTAATACTATATGACCTGTTTAATACTATATAACTACAGAACCTGTTTAATACTATATAACCTCTATATAACCTCTTTAATACTATATAACCTGTTTAATACTATATAACCTGTTTAATACTATATAACCTGTTTAATACTATATAACTACAGAATCTGTTTAATACTATATGACCTGTTTAATACTATATAACCTGTTTAATACAATATAACCTGTTTAATACTATATAACCTGTTTAATACTATATAACCTGTTTAATACTATATAACTACAGAACCTGTTTAATACTATACATCATTACTGGAATGATTTGATAGTGATCTTCAGTGTTGTGGTCCGATGTAGTTCTATTATTGAAGGAAGGAGAGCTAACAAGTTCCAGCTTCAATGCTACTTCCAAAATGGACCCTGTGTATTTCATGCCTTATAGTGCTACTATAATATAAGGAGTATATTTCCCTTCTGTCCAAAATAGCACCCTATTCCTCTTGGTAGTACACTATTGTTAGGGAATACAGTGCCATTTCAATTTAACTCTGACCTGGAAGTGTGTCCATCTGTGTTTGACCTAGAAGTTTGTCCCTCTGTGCGCTCCGTAGAGACACCCATGTTGGAGGGGGAGGAGGAGGAGGGCCTGAGGCTGTGGCACCTGGTGAAGTCCAGCGAGGACCCAGAGAACCCCAAACACAGGAAGAGCAGCATGAGAGAGAGGGAGAGGGCCAAGGCCATACCAGAGATATATCTGACACGACTACTATCTATGAAAGTAGGTATATGCGCTCACACACACACACACACACACACACACACACACACACACACACCGAGGGAACAGACCAAGGCTATACCAGAGTTACATACTGTAGTATCCATACTGTTTGTATGTAGATATTGGCTCTATATCAGTTTTGTGATATAGATATCTAGCTGGTACAATATACAGTTGAAGTCGGAAGTTTACAAACACTTAGGTTGAAGTCATTAAAACTTATTTTTCAACCACTCCACAGATTTCATGTTAACAAACTATAGTTTTGTCAAGTCGGTTAGGACATCTACTTTGTGCATGACACAAGTAATTCTTCCAACAATTGTTTACAGACAGATTATTTCACTTATAATTCACTATATCACAATTCCAATTCCAGTGCTTCTGATAGGCTAATTGACATATTTTGAGTCAATTGGAGGTGTACCTGTGGATGTATTTCAAGGCCTACCTTCAAACTCAGTGCCTCTTTGCTCTACATCATGGGAAAATCAAAAGAAATCAGCCAAGACCTCAGAAAAAAAATTGTAGACCTCCACAAGTCTGGTTCATCCTTGGGTGCAATTTCCAAATGCCTGAAGATACCACATTCATCTGTACAAACAATAGTACGCAAGTATTTTTTTATTTTTTATTTCACCTTTATTTAACCAGGTAGGTCAGTTGAGAACAAGTTCTCATTTGCAACTGCGACCTGGCCGTCAAGTATAAACACCATGGGACCACGCAGCCGTCATACCGCTCAGGAAGGAGACGCGTTCTGTCTCCTAGAGATTAACGTACTTTGGTGCGAAAAGTGCAAATCAATCCCAGAACAACAGCAAAGGACCTTGTGAAGATGCTGGAGGAAACCGGTACAAAAGTATCTATATCCACAGTAAAACAAGTCCTATATCGACATAACCTGAAAGGCCGCTCAGCAAGGAAGAAGCCACTGCTCCAAAACCGCCATAAAAAAGCCAGACTATGGTTTGCAACTGCACATGGGGACAAAGATCGTACTTTTTGGAGAAATGTCCTCTGGTCTGATGAAAGAAAAATATAACTGTTTGGCCATAATGACCATCGTTATGTTTGGAGGAAAAAGGGGGAGGCTTGCAAGCCGAAGAACACCATCCCAACCGTGAAGCACGGGGGTGGCAGCATCATGTTGTGGGGGTGCTTTGCTGCAGGAGGGACTGGTGCACTTCACAAAATAGATGGCATCATGAGGAAGAAAAATTATGTGGATATATTGAAGCAACATCTCAAGACATCTGTCAGGAAGTTAAAGCTTGGTCGCAAATGGGTCTTCCTAATGGACAATGACCCCAAGCATGCTTCCAAAGTTGTGGCAAAATGGCTTAAGGACAACAAAGTCAAGGTATTGGAGTGGCCATCACAAAGCCCTGACCTCAATCCTATAGAACATTTGTGGGCAGAACTGAAAAAGTGTGTGTGAGCAAGGAGGCCTACAAACCTGACTCAGTTACACCAGTTCTGTCAGAAGGAATGGGTCAAAATTCACCCAACTTATTGTGGGAAGCTTGTGGAAGGCTACCTGAAACGTTTGACCCAAGTTAAACAATTTAAAGGCAATGCTACCAAATACTAATTGAGTGTATGTCAACTTCTGACCCACTGGGAATGTGATGAAAGAAATATAAGCTGAAATAAATCATTCTCTCTACTATTATTCTGACATTTCACATTCTTAAAATAAAGTGGTGATCCTAACTGACCTAAGACAGGGAATTTTTACTAGGATTAAATGTCAGGAATTGTGAAAAACTGAGTTTAAATGTATTTGGCTAAGGTGGATGTAAACTACCCACTTCAACTGTATGTACCTAGCTGTGTGTCTAAAGGATGTTCTATTCTCTCCCCTCCAGGGAACGCTGCAGAAGTTTGTAGACGATGTGTTTGTAGCGATCCTCAACACCAAGCGTCCTCCTCCAATCGCGGTTCGCTTCTTCTTTGACTTCCTGGATGACATGGCGGAGAAACACGGCATCGACGACCCCGAGACCGTACACATCTGGAAGACTAACAGGTCAGTCAGACAACCATTGATTGATTGATTGATATTTATTGTTCTTCAAGAGGACCAACATGTCAGTCAGTCACTGGGTCCTGGTTAATGGTTTGTCCTTCTGTAACGTGTAAAAGAGAGAGAAGAGTGTGAGACTTTCGACAGTCGTTTCTTAGATGAGCAGACTTCGTTATTATTCAGTTTCCTGTCAGTGATCAGC
>CM042400.1:35631751-35691751 GCA_023634145.1 Thymallus thymallus | reverse complement strand
TGATTACTATTTTTAACAGGTAACTATTTTTAACAGGTAACTATTTTTAACAGGTAACTATTTTTAACAGGTAACTAGTAACAGATTACATTCAAAAAGTAACCCACCCAACCTTGCTAACTGAAATGTAACCTGTCGGTCTCCTCTGGCCCCACAGATTCAGTATCGCTAATTTAACCTAACACGCTAATGTTACTATGGTTACCCTTAATGGTCCCAAATGGCCGCGTATTCCCTATATAGTGCACTGTTTTGGAGCGGACCCCTAGAGTGCTCTCTGGTGGAAGCCTTATGTTCCCATAGGGATGAAAATAATTAGTCTAGGCTATGGGCCCTGGTCAAAAGTAGTGCCCTATATATGGCATAGGGTGCCATTTCGGGTCGCACACTTTGATATTTGACCTTTGACCCAACTCGTGGTTTGATGACGCCAACGTTTAGTTAGTGTATATAGAGATCCTTTATGTATTTATTTATCTTGGGTTTGTACATTTATTGTGTAGTTATATTGTTGAATGGGGATCTTAATTAGTTTTAACCCCTAACACTTTCTTGTTCATATCCCAGCATTTGTAGCTCAGTGTGTACGTCTTGATTTAATGACATCCTATTTCCTACGTAGTGCACAACGTATGACCAGAATAGTGCACTTAAAAGTGAATAAGGACAGAGTCAGTGTGATGTAACAGGATGTTGTTTTCTGACTGGGCAGTGTGTGAGCCTTCCTTTAGCGGCTTTATGAAGTATTTACAGTATTTCTGGGAGTCATGTTCATTATGTTGTGGTTCCCCTAACCCTTGGACACCTTAACACTTTGATTGAAGCGTTTAGAGAGTTTTTATTGGAGCTTTTAATGGTAAGAATCTACTGAGGCAGTATTCAGTGTTCTGCCCTGTGGTCTGATGTGGTGTAACTGTCTGCAGTGCCTCAGGATCACGTCTGAAACTATAGGACGCGTTCCAGGTCAACTATATTGCAATCAATGCATTGCATCAACCAATGGTTGCGTGCAGTCGGGCATCAGATTGGTATAATATATGATGTAGTTAACTAACATGTTAAACATTGATCCAGCAGTTATGAAATCTGGCATGTGTCTGAAATGTAGTCAGCCTGGAACGCATCCGTTAGTCTTCCTGTTACTAGTGAGTGTTATGTTGCCTGTTTGTTTCTGAACCTGTGTCTGGCTTGTAGGACTGTGATTTTAACTAGAGATTCTTTGCATGCTTGTGCTTTTTAATCGTCTGGTCGTGTGTTTATGAACGTCTGATTCCTTAAGACTACAATCACAGCAGGAGCACATGTGGCACCCTGTCCCCTACAGCAGTGGTCACCAACCTTTTCTGAGTCAAGATCACTTTCTTTTTTTTCTTTTTTTAACATGACTTAAAAAAACGTAAGCCTATGCAAATAAACAGTAGTGTAGTAATGAGGTTTGATCAGTAAACTATAGACCCAATACATTATCGCCTCATATTGGCTTTGATTGAATTCAATGCATTTAACAATTTGAGGCAGGCTTTACCGGTAACAGATCCGTTGTTGTATTATTTTCAAGGCACAGCTGGGCGACTATACTTGATTTTTCTCTCCGGGCTCGCCGGGAAGGCAGAGTTTGCACCTTCAGGCACGCAGGGCAGCTGAATCGGGTGAACCTTCCACCAACAACCCGAGACAGATAAAACAAATAGGAAGACAAGGCTTTATCATTGGGTTTTTTACAGAAATGTTTGGCGTTCGACTAGGAATGCCTTGGAGATGGACCGACCGGTTGGTGACCACTGCCCTACATAGTGCACTAATTTTGGCCAGATCCTTATGGGCTTTCCTATGGACCCTGGTCAAAGGTAGTGCACTATGTAGGGAATATGATGCCATTTGGGATGAAGAAGTGGCTATGTTTGAGAATACAGTACATATGTTAGAAGGAAACATGACGTTTGAAACTTACTGACAAATTTCGATAAACTTCCTCTTTTAAAAAAAAAACTTCTCTGAGAGGATTTGAAGTCCAGGTTAAACTAAAAACTAATTTGACTCTGGGTGCGTCCCAAATGGCACCCTCTTCCCTATCTAGTGCTCTACGTTTTAACAGAGCCCTGTGGTCTTCCCTACGGGCCCTGTGTCGAAGGTAGGACACTTTAAAGGGAACAGGGTCCAATCAGCATCCAGGATCCAAACAACCAGTTTTATAACTGTTGTTATTCTACTTGTACAGTTTTATAACTGTTGTTATTCTACTTGTACAGTTTTATATTCCTTCCTATTCTGGGTTGTAAACAATAACACCGACACCAGGTCTCAGTATACAGGTCTGGACTGAGAGGACATCTCATATTCTAATGAGAAGATCTCTATCTGATAAACTATGGCGGTGTCCCAAATGACACTCTATTCTCTATACAGTGCACTGACCTGATCAGGCTACGTATTCAGACTCTGCCTTGATAAACAACAAACCAACTCAAATGTGACTCTTTATACAAGGAGTTGAAAGAGAGCTGGAAACCAGAGAGCTGGAAACCAGATGTGATATGTGCTTGTAAATACATTACGAAGACAATTTGTTTGTTCTGAACTTTGATGGAACTCTATTGGTTACAAGATTAATTTTGGGAGCCGACATGAGTCAGTTATCAAATGAACATCTGTTTGAGGGAAATAAAGTGAATAATTTTAACATTGAATAAGCTTTGTGTCTTGATTGGGTAAAAACTGTAAAACTGAATTTATAGAAACTAAGGTTAGTCCCTTTACAAAGACTTTATTTGGCAAGATGCAACAACGCACCGCCAAGTTGTTGACGCCCCCTTCCTCCAGGCTCTGCTCAGATAGGACAGTTTCTACTCATCACAAAAATGATTGCTTCCTGAGGGGTCCAGTCTCGGTCTTGACATTAAATCAGAGACAAGGTTGGAATATTGCTCGATTTTCAACAGAATTTACTGAGCTTGAGCAATTTCGAAAAAAACAATGGATATATGTTGGTTGACTATTATTCCAAATTAATTACAGCTGTAATTGCTGCCAAAGGTGCTTCCACCAAGTCAAATCAAAATCAAATCACATTGTATTGGTCGCATAATTAGCAAATGTTATTGCAGGTGTAGTGAAACGCTTGTATTAACTCTGGGGTGTGAAGACATAAACTACATGACCAAAAGTATGTGGACACCTGCTCGTTGAAAATCTCATTCCAAAATCATGTGTATTAATATGGAGTTGGTCCCCCCTTTGCTGTTATAACAGCCTCAACTCTTCTGGGAATGCTTCCCACTAGATGTTGGAACATTGCTGCGGGGACTTGCTTCTATTCAGCCACGAGAGCATTAGTGAGGTCAGGCTCTGATGTTGGGCGATTAGGCCTGGCTCGCCTTCAGCGTTCAAATTCATCCCAAAGGTGTTTGATGGGGTTGAGGTCAGAGCTCTGTGCAGGCCAGTCAAGTTCTTCCACACCAATCTCAAAAAACCATTTCTGTATGGACCTTGCGTTGTGCACGGGGACATTGTCATGCTGAAACCGGAAAGGGCCTTCCCCAAACTGTTGCCACAAGCTTGGAAGCACAGATTAATCTAGAATGTCATTGTATGCTGTAATGTTAAGATTTCCCTTCACTGGAACTAAGAGGCCAGAACCATGAAAAACAGCCCCAGACCATTATTCCTCCTCCACCAAACTTTACAGTTGGCATTATGCATTCAGGCAGGTAGCGTTCTCCTGGCATCCGCCAAACAAAGATCAGTCTGTCAGACTGCCAGATGTTGAAGTGTGTTTCTACTGCTCCAGAGTCCAATGGTGGCGAGCTTTACACCACCCCAGCCAACGCTTGGCATTGCGCATGGTGATCTTAGGCTTGTGTTCGGCTGCTCGGCCATGGAAACCCATTTCATGAAGCTCCGGACGACCAGTTCTTGTGCTGACGTTGCTTCCAGAGGCAGTTTGGAACTCAGTAGTGAGTGTTGCAACTGAGGACAGATGATTTTTAGCACTCTGTGGTCCCGTTCTGTGAGCTTGTGTGGCCGACCACTTCACTGCTGATACGTTGTGGCTCCTAGATGTTTCCACTTCACAATAACAGCACTTACAGTTGACCGGGGCAGCTGTAGCAGGGCACGAACTGTCTTGTTGGAAAGGTGGCATCCTATGACGGTGCCACATTGAAAGTCACTGAGCTCTTCAGTAAGGCCATTCTATTGCCAATGTTTGTCTATGGAGATTGCATGGCTGTGTGCTCGATTTTATACACCTGTCAGCAACGGGTGTGGCTGAAATAGAATCCACTCATTTGAAGGGGTGTCCACATACTTTTGTATATATGGTGTAGTATTCCTCTTTTCACTGTCATTTAGGTCATAATCATTACAATGTTGTATATATATAATGTCATATATTAACAATCAACACATCTTAGTCTTTTTTTATTAATTTAGAAAAATGTCTATACTTTTCTTTTACTTTGAAAATGTGGAGCAGGTATAGAAATAGAAATATAGATCTGTAGGACAAAAATCTGATTGAATACCTTTTTACATTTCATTTTAAGGCGGCATAATGTGACAACTGTGAAAGGGGTCTTTTACCTCAAATATAATCCCTCTTGATAACATAAATAAAATGTAGAGAAGTAATACTTTTAAACTATTAAATGCAATGTTTACCTTTTCATACTTTAGGAATTTAGAGGATTCCTGAAGACGGTTCAGACTTCTATCTACACTACTGGTTTTACTGAATTACAGTTCATTTAAGGAAATCAGTCAATTGAAATGAATTCATTAGACCCTAATCAATGGATTTCACATGACTGGGAACACAGATATACATCTGTTGGTCACAGATACCTTTAAAAAAGGTAGAGGCGTGGATCAGAACCAGTCAGTATCTGGTGGAACCACCATTAGCCTCATGCAGCTCAACATCTCCTTCACATAGAGTTGATCAGGCTGTTGATTCTGGCCTGTGGAATGTTGTCACAGTCCTCTTCAATGGCTGTGCGAAGTTGCTGGATATTGGATGGTAACTGGAACACGTCAATCCAGAGCATCCCAAACATGCTCAATGGGTGACTGATGTCTGAGTATTCAGGCCATGGAAGAACTGGGACATTTTAGCTTCCAGGAATTGTGTACAGATCCTTGTGACATGGGGCCGTGCATTATCATGCTGAAACAAATGAAATTGTATTTGTCACATGCGCCGAATACAACAGGTGTAGAACTTACCGTGAAATGCTTAATTACAAGCCCTTAACCAACAATGCTTTAAGAAGTTAAGAAGGCTGTATCACAACCGGCCGTGATCGGGAGTCCCATAGGGCGGAATTTGTTCTAAACTGACTTGTTAAATAAAGGTTAAATAAAACAATAAAAAAAAGAATAAAAAAGTAACAGTAGTGAGTCTATATACAGGAAGTACCAGTACAGAGTCAATGTGAGGAGGCTATATACAGGAAGTACCAGTACAGAGTCAATGTGAGGAGGCTATATACAGGAAGTACCAGTACAGAGTCAATGTGAGGAGGCTATATACAGGAAGTACCAGTACAGAGTCAATGTGAGGAGGCTATATACAGGAAGTACCAGTACAGAGTCAATGTGAGGAGGCTATATACAGGAAGTACCAGTACAGAGTCAATGTGAGGAGGCTATATACAGGAAGTACCAGTACAGAGTCAATGTGAGGAGGCTATATACAGGAAGTACCAGTACAGAGTCAATGTGAGGAGGCTATATACAGGAAGTACCAGTACAGAGTCAATGTGAGGAGGCTATATACAGGAAGTACCAGTACAGAGTCAATGTGAGGAGGCTATATACAGGAAGTACCAGTACAGAGTCAATGTGAGGAGGCTATATACAGGAAGTACCAGTACAGAGTCAATGTGAGGAGGCTAAATACAGGAAGTACCAGTACAGAGTCTATGTGAGAAGGCTATATACAGGAAGTACCAGTACAGAGTCAATGTGAGGAGGCTATATACAGGGGTACCAGTACAGAGTCTATGTGAGAAGGCTATATACAGGAAGTACCAGTACAGAGTCAATGTGAGGAGGCTATATACAGGTGGTACCAGTACAGAGTCAATGTGAGGAGGCTATATACAGGTGGTACCAGTACAGAGTCAATGTGAGGAGGCTATATACAGGAAGTACCAGTACAGAGTCAATGTGCGGAGGCTATATACAGGAAGTACCAGTACAGAGTCAATGTGAGGAGGCTATATACAGGAAGTACCAGTACAGAGTCAATGTGAGGAGGCTATATACAGGGGTACCGGTACAGAGTCAATGTGAGGAGGCTATATACAGGAAGTACCAGTACAGAGTCAATGTGAGGAGGCTATATACAGGGGTACCGGTACAGAGTCAATATGCGGAGGCTATATACAGGAAGTACCAGTACAGAGTCAATGTGAGGAGGCTATATACAGGTGGTACCAGTACAGAGTCAATGTGCGGAGGCTATATACAGGAAGTACCAGTACAGAGTCAATGTGAGGAGGCTATATACAGGGGTACCGGTACAGAGTCAATGTGAGGAGGCTATATACAGGAAGTACCAGTACAGAGTCAATGTGAGGAGGCTATATACAGGAAGTACCAGTACAGAGTCAATGTGAGGAGGCTATATACAGGAAGTACCAGTACAGAGTCAATGTGAGGAGGCTATATACAGGAAGTACCAGTACAGAGTCAATGTGAGGAGGCTATATACAGGAAGTACCAGTACAGAGTCAATGTGAGGAGGCTATATACAGGAAGTACCAGTACAGAGTCAATGTGAGGAGGCTATATACAGGAAGTACCAGTACAGAGTCAATGTGAGGAGGCTAAATACAGGAAGTACCAGTACAGAGTCTATGTGAGAAGGCTATATACAGGAAGTACCAGTACAGAGTCAATGTGAGGAGGCTATATACAGGGGTACCAGTACAGAGTCAATGTGAGGAGGCTATATACAGGTGGTACCAGTACAGAGTCAATGTGAGGAGGCTATATACAGGAAGTACCAGTACAGAGTCAATGTGCGGAGGCTATATACAGGAAGTACCAGTACAGAGTCAATGTGAGGAGGCTATATACAGGAAGTACCAGTACAGAGTCAATGTGAGGAGGCTATATACAGGGGTACCGGTACAGAGTCAATGTGAGGAGGCTATATACAGGAAGTACCAGTACAGAGTCAATGTGAGGAGGCTATATACAGGGGTACCGGTACAGAGTCAATATGCGGAGGCTATATACAGGAAGTACCAGTACAGAGTCAATGTGAGGAGGCTATATACAGGTGGTACCAGTACAGAGTCAATGTGCGGAGGCTATATACAGGAAGTACCAGTACAGAGTCAATGTGAGGAGGCTATATACAGGAGTACCAGTACAGAGTCAATGTGCTGAGGCTATATACAGGAAGTACCAGTACAGAGTCAATGTGAGGAGGCTATATACAGGAAGTACCAGTACAGAGTCAATGTGAGGAGGCTATATACAGGGGTACCGGTACAGAGTCAATGTGAGGAGGCTATATACAGGAAGTACCAGTACAGAGTCAATGTGAGGAGGCTATATACAGGAAGTACCAGTACAGAGTCAATGTGAGGAGGCTATATACAGGAAGTACCAGTACAGAGTCAATGTGAGGAGGCTATATACAGGAAGTACCAGTACAGAGTCAATGTGAGGAGGCTATATACAGGGGTACCGGTACAGAGTCAATGTGAGGAGGCTATATACAGGAAGTACCAGTACAGAGTCAATGTGAGGAGGCTATATACAGGGGTACCGGTACAGAGTCAATATGCGGAGGCTATATACAGGAAGTACCAGTACAGAGTCAATGTGAGGAGGCTATATACAGGTGGTACCAGTACAGAGTCAATGTGCGGAGGCTATATACAGGAAGTACCAGTACAGAGTCAATGTGAGGAGGCTATATACAGGAGTACCAGTACAGAGTCAATGTGCTGAGGCTATATACAGGAAGTACCAGTACAGAGTCAATGTGAGGAGGCTATATACAGGAAGTACCAGTACAGAGTCAATGTGAGGAGGCTATATACAGGGGTACCGGTACAGAGTCAATGTGAGGAGGCTATATACAGGAAGTACCAGTACAGAGTCAATGTGAGGAGGCTATATACAGGAAGTACCAGTACAGAGTCAATGTGAGGAGGCTATATACAGGAAGTACCAGTACAGAGTCAATGTGAGGAGGCTATATACAGGGGTACCGGTACAGAGTCAATGTGCGGATGCTATATACAGGAAGTACCGGTACAGAGTCAATGTGCGGAGGCTATATACAGGAAGTACCAGTACAGAGTCAATGTGAGGAGGCTATATACAGGAAGTACCAGTACAGAGTCAATGTGAGGAGGCTATATACAGGGGGTACCAGTACAGAGTCAATGTGAGGAGGCTATATACAGGAAGTACCAGTACAGAGTCAATGTGAGGAGGCTATATACAGGAAGTACCAGTTCAGAGTCAATGTGAGGAGGCTATATACAGGAAGTACCAGTACAGAGTAAATGTGAGGAGGCTATATACAGGAAGTACCAGTACAGAGTCAATGTGAGGAGGCTATATACAGGAAGTACCAGTACAGAGTAAATGTGAGGAGGCTATATACAGGAAGTGCCAGTACAGAGTCAATGTGAGGAGGCTATATACAGGAAGTACCAGTACAGAGTCAATGTGAGGAGGCTATATACAGGAAGTACCAGTACAGAGTCAATGTGAGGAGGCTATATACAGGAAGTACCAGTACAGAGTCAATGTGAGGAGGCTATATACAGGAAGTACCAGTTCAGAGTCAATGTGAGGAGGCTATATACAGGAAGTACCAGTTCAGAGTCAATGTGAGGAGGCTATATACAGGAAGTACCAGTACAGAGTAAATGTGAGGAGGCTATATACAGGAAGTACCAGTACAGAGTCAATGTGAGGAGGCTATATACAGGAAGTACCAGTACAGAGTAAATGTGAGGAGGCTATATACAGGAAGTACCAGTACAGAGTCAATGTGAGGAGGCTATATACAGGAAGTACCGGTACAGAGTCAATGTGAGGAGGCTATATACAGGAAGTACCAGTACAGAGTCAGAGTCAATGTGCGGGGGTACAGGTTGGCTAGAAAGGGTCCCTGTGCTGTGGAAAACATCCTGCCTGGTCCCAGTGCCCAAGAAGGCACACCCCACTGTCCTGAATGACTTCAGACCTGTAGCGCTAACATCCCACATCATGTACCAGTACAGAGTCAGTACTCTAGAGGTGGCAGAGTGACGGATCCTGGCCAAACTGCTGGCCATCATGGACAACGTCACCCACCCTCTGCACGCCATGGTTATGAAGCAGAGGAGCACCTTCAGTCACAGACTGATCCCACCACGGTGTGCCAGAGAGCGCTACAGGAGGTCCTTCCTGCCGGCGGCTATTAGACTATATAATGCCTCACCGGGGTGCCGTGCCATCGGCAACATAGATCTGGAACTGTTGGGTTGTTAGGACCTAGTTTAACAATTATGCATCCATCCGTGAGTAACTCTGGTCTGTAATCACTCATTCACTCAGGACTTATTAATTCAGGTCTGTATATACATATTCATGTACAGTTGTTATATCATATCACGTGCAATATTGCTAGTAATTCAGGGCCTAACTTACGTAGGCATTCACTCAGGAATGCATATTAGTATCCTGTCAGTTGCACCTTTTCTCATTGCTTTTAGTATATCGAATGTGCAATACGTGCAGTTGTCTGTAATTAAACCCTGCGCACTAAGGACTGTATTTTAAGGGAATTACTATTATTACCCCAAATTATATCATACACACATTTAGCTATTTAAGTATCTCTTCCTGTCATTTACCTGTACAGTTTGTGTAAACATGCAAGTATTCACTTATCTGTAAATATAACTGTATATTTACCTGTACAGCTAATTTAACCATGCAAAATATTCACTTACCTGTTCATTTACCCAGTCTGTCTATTAAGTAAACTATTATTACCCTCGCTCATATCATACGCATTTTTAGCTACTGAAGTATTTCTCTGCCATCGACCTGTATAGTATAGTTAACCATCCAACATCCACCAATGTATAGTGTACATATTCAGCCAACCACCCATACTATGCAGTCTTTTTTTGCACTCCAGATATCTTGTATTTCTATACTTTTTCATACTGCCGCTCTATGTATCATGTATCTGTCTTTTGTGTATTTTCGTTCTGGCATTTTGCACCTGCCCTGTGTTTTGTTGTAGCTGCTTGACAAAGAAATTTCCCCCTCGGGGATCAATAAAGTATCTATCTTGACAAGACATTTCAGCTTTTCATTTAATTAATTTGTAAACATTTTTTTTAAATCCACTTTGACATTATGGGGTGTTGTGTGGAGGCCAGTAACAAAACAATCTATTAAACCATCAGGCTGTAACAAAATGTGGAAAAAGTCAGGCGTGTGAATAGTTTCTGAAGGTACTGTATTTCAGTTAGACATATATTACTTAGTCATTATTATTATGTAGTGTGACACTAATTATTAAGGTCAGGGTGTAAGTATATCTGAATCATTTAGCAGACGCTCTTATCCAGACAGTTCATTAATCTGTGTGAGGTTTAGAGTCAGACGCTCTTATCCAGAGACATTCATTGCAAGGTAGCTATGTGAGACAAATCAATCATAGCTGGTTTATCGAGGAAAGGTTTAACTTACTATCAGCAAAGTCAGTGCTGGTAAAAAAAAATACAAGCTATTTGAGAAAAGAACAGGGTGTGTAACGTTTGAGCTGAAGATATAAACTCTAGCTTCTGGTAACCACCAGAGAAATGGATGTGAGCGTCGACTGGAAGCCAGTGTGCAAATTAGCTGGGTGACATTGGCAAAAGTAACAATAATTACAATACATGCTTACAGGAGTCATTGCACCAAATAGGCCCTGTAAAGCAACCCAAACTGCAATCCAGTGTATTGTCTTCACAGAGGAAAACGTAATATGGAGGACCGATAAATCTTTGTGCTGTGCATCTTCGACTTTCTCAGGCACCAAGAGGATGTTCAGAAGAGTATCGAGCGGAACGGACTGTCCTGCAGGGCCTTACCAGTTCCGTGTGGTTCTGGCAAAACCTCACCCTCCTGCAATCGCTCTGATCGCAGCCAACTGGGTTCTGACTGCTGTACACAGTAAAATATTCTGATCAGATCAGTGATTACTGTGGTCGTTACCAGACATCGAGCTCCCCAGATTCTATTAATGACGTCCTCGATTCAACATCGATACAACTTAGTTCAATAAAGCAGTTAATAGATATGACAAGTTACATTGGGTCAAGTTGTAGTTTTTATTTCAGCATAACCATCGCAATGCAAACCAACCAGGAGGTGACAGACAGCATCAGACATGGTGAGGAGACTATGGTCTGGTGAGAGAGCATCAGACATGGTGAGGAGACTATGGTCAGGTAACAGAGAGCATCAGACATGGTGAGGAGACTATGGTCAGGTAACAGAGAGCATCAGACATGGTGAGGAGACTATGGTCTGGTGAGAGAGCATCAGACATGGTGAGGAGACTATGGTCAGGTAACCGGAAAGCAACACTAGCCAGGTCATCACAACAACCAGACTAGAAGAACACAGTAAGTTATAAAGCAGTTTAAAATTTGCAACAAGTTAGTTATTACACACAACTCTGGTCCATGTAATGTAAATTCCCTGGATTGGTTTAATTGATAATAAAGGCTATCACAGCAACAAGCATAGGTTAGGAACCAAGATGGTGCCATGTCTGAATAACAGTTCTATGGAGAAGTTCATGTGATGGAATCCTTTACATTTGTCATTTAGCACTTTTTCATACTGGTCCCCCGTGGGAATCGAACCACAACCCTGGCGTTGCAAGTGCCATGCTCTACCATCTGAGCTACACTAGCAGGTGTTGTGGAAAGACTAGACGACATTGTAAGACATAATAAAAGACTAGACATTGTAAAAAGCTGGAATGAAAAGATACAGAGAAACAGAAAGATCTGGCAAAAATATATACATTTTAATTTAACTGTGCTGGGGCGATTATGGGACTCCCAATCACGGCCGGTTGTGATAGTCTGGATTCGAACCAGGTTGTCTGTAGAGACCCCTCTAGCACTGAGCCCATTTAGCTTAATTTGAAACTCAACACACCGACTGAAAAGCCACGGTCTCAGACCATACACCACGGGGTGGTGGAGCCCTGAAAGCCACGGTATCAGACCATACACCACGGGGTGGTGGAGCCCTGAAAGCCACGGTCTCAGACCATACACCACGGGGTGGTGGAGCCCTGAAAGCCACGGTCTCAGACCATACACCACGGGGTGGTGGAGCCCTGAAAGCCACGGTCTCAGACCATACACCACGGGGTGGTGGAGCCCTGAAAGCCACGGTCTCAGACCATACACCACGGGGTGGTGGAGCCCTGAAAGCCACGGTCTCAGACCATACACCACGGGGTGGTGGAGCCCTGAAAGCCACGGTCTCAGACCATACACCACGGGGTGGTGGAGCCCTGAAAGCCACGGTCTCAGACCATACACCACGGGGTGGTGGAGCCCTGAAAGCCACGGTCTCAGACCATACACCACGGGGTGGTGGAGCCCTGAAAGCCACGGTATCAGACCATACACCACGGGGTGGTGGAGCCCT
Organism: Thymallus thymallus; assembly: GCA_023634145.1. Lineage (NCBI taxonomy): Eukaryota > Metazoa > Chordata > Actinopteri > Salmoniformes > Salmonidae > Thymallus > Thymallus thymallus. Next base: position 35,679,061 of record CM042400.1, on the reverse strand, counting down.
GAAAGCCACGGTATCAGACCATACACCACGGGGTGGTGGAGCCCTGAAAGCCACGGTATCAGACCATACACCACGGGGTGGTGGAGCCCTGAAAGCCACGGTATCAGACCATACACCACGGGGTGGTGGAGCCCTGAAAGCCACGGTATCAGACCATACACCACGGGGTGGTGGAGCCCTGAAAGCCACGGTATCAGACCATACACCACGGGGTGGTGGAGCCCTGAAAGCCACGGTATCAGACCATACACCACGGGGTGGTGGAGCCCTGAAAGCCACGGTATCAGACCATACACCACGGGGTGGTGGAGCCCTGAAAGCCACGGTATCAGACCATATACCACATGAATGACAAAATATGTATTTTTACTGTTATATTTAACCAGTTTATAATAGCAATAAAGCACCTAAGGGGTTTGTGGTATATGGCCAATATACCACGGCTAAGGGCTGCATTGCATCGTGCCTAAAAACAGCCCTTAGCCGTGGTATATTGGCCATATCCCTCTCCCCCACTGGCCTTACTGCTTCATTACAGTTTAGCAGGAAAAAAATAGGCTATTTTATAGGGTTCATTAGAATGAGGCTACATGTAAAGGGTTAGCTAGAAACATTACTCTGCATATTACCCTTCAGGGATGATCAATACTGAACACTCCACTCAGACTCCTCCCTTTCTGGTGAGAGCTAGCCTATTGGCTCTGCTGCTGGTGGTGTGACGCAAGACAGTCTGCCACTCTGCCTTACAGCCACACGGGGTGCTAGAGAGCTCTGTTCTAGTGGTAGATGGGAGGAGGAAGGAAGTAGGTTGTTTAAGCCCCCTTTCCTTCAGACTGCAGAGATAGGGATGGAGAAGGTGAAGTTGTTAAAGGTGTACAGACTTCAGAGAGAGAGAGAGAGAGAGAGAGAGAGAGAGAGAGAGAGAGAGAGAGAGAGAGAGAGAGAGAGAGAGAGAGAGAGAGGGGGAAGAGTTACAGTTGAAGTCAGAAGTTTACATACACTGAGGTTGAAGTCATTAAAACTCATTTTTCAACCACTCCACAGATTCCATGTTAACAAACTATAGTTTTGACAAGTCGGTTAGGACATCTACTTTGTACATGACACAAGTAATTCTTCCAACAATTGTTTACAGACAGATTATTTCACTTATTATTCACTATATCACAATTCCAGTCGGTCAGAAGTTTACATACACTAAGTTGACTGTGCCTTTAAACAGCTTGGAAAATTCCAGAAAATGTCATCATGGCTTTAGAAGCTTCTGATAGGCTAATTGACATAATTTGAGTCAATTGGTGGTGTACCTGTGGATGCATTTCAAGGCCTACCTTCAAACTCAAGCATGCTGTGGCAAAATGGCTTAAGGACAACAAAGTCAAGGTATTGGAGTGGCCATCACAAAGCCCTGACCTCAATCCTATGGAACATTTGTGGGCAGAACTGAAAAAGCGTGGTGATCCTAACTGACCTAAGACAGGGAATTTTTACTAGGATTAAATGTCAGGAATTGTGAAAAACTGAGTTTAAATGTATTTGGTTAAGGTAGATGTAAACTTCTGACTTCAACTGTATGTCACAAATGGCACCCTATTCCCTGCCTAGTGCACTAGCCCCATAGAGCTATGGTCAAAAGTAGTGCACTAGGTAGGGAGCCAGGCGATGAGAGAAGAGACAGCGGTCTCAGTTGGCAAAGGTCTGGCGCACGGCGTTGACGATGTGCTTGGCGCTGATGCCATACAGGTCCAGCAGTTCCTGAGGTTTTCCACTCCTGGGCATGCGGTTCACCGCTAGTCGTGTCACCATGATATTAGGCTCCTCCCCTACCGCAGACAGCACCGCCTCACCCAGACCACCTGGAGACAGAGAGACAGGGGTAAGATGTTGAACGTGTACACACAGGAGGATTATGGGGAACCCACCCCCACGTGTCTCACCCTCTCTGTAGTGGTCCTCTACTGTGATGATTCTCCCTCCGGTGGCGTGGGCGCTCGACACGATGGTGGCGGCATCCAGGGGCTTGATGGTGAACGGGTCAATCACACGGATGTTCACACCTACACACAACAATGAGCCAGTCTCAAATCAAAACAGCATAATTTAATTTATACAGAATGTATTATTAAAATAAAACCAAAAGGCCCTATATTCATTAGAGTTTCCCCTATATCCATTAGGACCAGAGTCTCAGCAGGGTTTCCCCTATATTCATTAGGTACAGAGTCTCAGCAGGGTTTCCCCTATATTCATTAGGTACAGTCTCAGCAGGGTTTCCCCTATATTCATTAGGTACAGAGTCTCAGCAGGGTTTCCCCTATATTCATTAGGTACAGTCTCAACAGGGTTTCCTCTATATCCATTAGGACCAGAGTCTCAGCAGGGTTTCCCCTATATTCATTAGGTACAGAGTCTCAGCAGGGTTTCCCCTATATTCATTAGGTACAGTCTCAGCAGGGTTTCCCCTATATTCATTAGGTGCAGGGTTTCCCCTATATTCATTAGGTACAGTCTCAACAGGGTTTCCTCTATATCCATTAGGACCAGAGTCTCAGCAGGGTTTCCCCTATATTCATTAGGTACAATGCCTTCAAAGTATTCAGACCCCTTGACTTACTCCACCTTTTGTGTTACAGCCCAAATTCAAAATGGATTACATTCTCACCCATCTACACACAATACCTCAGACATTTTAGCTAATTTGTTTAAAATTAAATTCATTTCCATAAGTATTCCCACCCAAGTCAATACTTTGTAGAAGCACCTTTGTCAGCGATTACAGCTGTGAGTCTTTCTGGATAAGACTAAGCGCTTTCCACACCTGGATTGTGCAACATCTGCCCATTATTAAGCCCTGTCAAATTGGTTGTTGATCATTGAAAGAAATAATCTATAGCAAGACGTGAATGGTTAAGAAGATTTAAGTCAAAACTAACTGCCACTCAGGAACATTCACTGTCTTCTTGGTAAGCAACTGCAGTGTAGATTTGGCCTTGATGTTTAGGTTATTTTCCTGCTGAAAGGTGAATTCATCTCCCAGTGTCTGGTGGAAAGCAGACTGAACCAGCTATCCCTCTAGGAGTTTGCCTGTGCTTAGCTTCATTCCAGTTAATTGCTTTGCCACATTTGCAGTTTTACTGTAGTGCCTTGTTGTAAACAGGATGCATATTATGGTTTCCTTCCTCTCCGGCAACTGAGTTAGGAAGGACACCTGTATCTTTGTAGTGACTGTGTACGGATGGTAGTCTAGCGGTTAAGAGGTTGGGCCAGTAACCAAAATGTTGCAGGTTCAAATCCCCAAGTTGACTAGGCAAAATCTTTTGATGTGCCTTTGAGAAAGGCTCTCCTGTAAGTTACTCTGGATAATAGCGTCTGCTAAATAACAAAATGTAACAAATATTGATAAATCATCCAAAGGTGTGGCATATCAAGAAGCTGATTAATCTGCATCATAATTAAAACATGTGCACCTTCTGCTGGGGACAATAAAAGGCCCCTCAAATGTGCAGTTGTCACTTCACCTGCGGGATCATCTGAGACCAGCCACCCGGACAGCTGATTAAACTGTGGGTTTGCACAACCAAAGAATTTCTCAGGGAAGCTCATCTGCGTGCTCGTCGTCCTCACCAGGGTCTTGACCTGCCTGCAGTTTGGCGTCGTAACCGACTTCAGTGGGCAAATACACACCTTCGATGGCCACTGGCATGCTAGAGAAGTGTGCTCTTCAGGGATGAACCCCGGTTTGAACTGTACCGGGCAGATGACAGACAGAGTGTATGGCGTTGTGTGGGTGAGCAGCTTGCTGATGTCAATGTCGTGAACAGAGTGCCCCATGGTGGCGGTGGGGTTATGGTATGGGCAGGCATAAGCTACGGACAACAAACAATTGCATTTGATAAAAATGGCAGTTTGAATGCACAGATAACGTGACCCTGAGGCCCATTGTCGTGCCATTCATCCGCGCCATCACCTCATGTTTCAGCATGATAATGCACGGCCCCATGTCGCAAGGATCTATACACAATTCCTGGAAGCTGAAAATGTCTCAGTTCTGGCCTGCATACTCAGACAAGTCACCCATTGAGCATGTTTGGGATGCTCTGGATTGACGTGTATGACAGCGTGTTCCAGTTCCTGACAATATCCAGCAACTTCGCATAGCCATTGAAGAGGAATGGAACTAGGCCTGTTACGGTAACCGTATTACCGCCACGAGTCATAATGCAGTCAAATTCCACTTGACCGTTTAGTCACGGTAATTTTGCTTCTCCAAGCTCCAATGCAAATGTTTTCAAAAATCAAAACAATTCATGAGCCCATGTTGTCAACATTTCTATAGGCTGTGCAATTGCATGAGAAAACAGTTAGAAAGAGGAGGATCCATCAGCTTTCTATAGGCTAGGCCTACTATATTTATTTATCAACTTTCCTAATATTAAGCACATTGCTTCTCTTTACAACAGGAGTATAGTCTAGCTGGCTTCCATGAAAATGAACCACAGTCCTCCATTCTCTATTTAAGTTCATAGATTACATGTATTTTTTTCCCCTGCTCTGAGACAAGTGCATGATATTGTGTGACCTTTGTGTGACTTTTTCAAAATCATAGTCGCACACCTCATGTAGCCCATAGGCCTATATGTTGTGGAAAAATACATTTTAATTAAGCGGTGTAGAGCCTAACCAGGATACATAGGCAGCACCTTAGTTAAGTTTGGGGAAGATCATTTTCACTATAGAAATGCACCTTTATAACAATACATTACATGCAAAATCGCATTTGCAGTCAGTTTTCAGAACAGCGTTTTCCCGCTAATTGATTACAATTTGGAACATACGCGCTTATAGCCTACTGCCGTGTGAGTGAGCCATGTGAGTGAGAGGTGCTTCAGAGTACGCCGATTGGCAGCTGGGAGAAGGGAATTATAATTATTATATTCAGCCCAACGGCCACTTTAGCCGCAAAAGGCATGGATTTTTTAGGGGGCGTTATAAGGGGGAGAATATCAAATGCTAGTCCAATAGAGAATGAGAGACTGATGAAGTGTGTTCAGCCCTCTAACTATAGATTGAAGCATGTCAGGGAGAATCTAAAATAACAATGTCATGGTGGGGACCCCATTGATTCTGATTTGAGTCACTCAAATAGCATAAGAAAACGGCATAAGCCATGGCAACATGTAGAATTGCAGGAATGTCTCTGCAGCCAAGAGGGCCACACCCACTGATCCTAGATCAACCTTTTAGATCATAGATTACATAGACTGGGAGCCCTGATCCTAGATGAGCACTCCAACGACAGGAAGCCCAATTACTGTCAAAAGACCAAATAGGGAAAAAGATCAGAATTGGGCTGTCTGTGTAAACGCAGCCTATGAATACAGGTCCTGGACGACAAATAATAATAATAATTATTATTATTATTATTATTATTATTATTATTATTATTAAGAGTCTAGTGGTGTAATTCCCTGCCAGGCCACATGTGGCACTCTTACCCTCACTGGCCAGTTGGTCAGCAGCAGTCAGGGCTTCATGCAGAGTCACTCCAGCTCCAATCACAGTCACCTTGTCGCTGTCTGACTGACGTACCACCTTGGCCACGCCGACCTCAAACTTCTCCTCGGGGCCGTAGATCACCTTCAGTTCTGGTCTGGTGATGCGGATGAAACAGATTCCCTGAAATATATATAGAGAGAGGGAGACACCAGGCTTAGTTCATATGTACACTACAGTTCAAAAGTTTGGGGTCACTTAAAAATGTCCTTGTTTTGAAAGAAAATCACATTTTTTGTCTATTAAAATAACATCAAATTGATCAGAAATACAGTGTAGACATTGATAATGTTGTAAATGACTATTGTAGCTGGAAACGGCTGATTTTTTATTAAATATCTACATAGGCGTACAGAGGCCCATTATCAGCAACCATCAATCCTGCGTTCCAATGCCACGTTGTGTTAGCTAATCCAAGTTTATCATTTTGAAAGGATAATGGTGTGGTTCTTACCTTGGTGTTAGCAGCCAACTCCACAGACCTCTCAGCAGACACGCCATCGCTGGGGTAGAACACAGTGCATGTTGGGATAGCGCGGAACATAGCAATGTCCTCCAACGCCATCTGGGAGGGGCCATCCTCACCTGGCGACAGGAAGTACAAAGTGATTGGTTGAGGGAAGGGGACAGGTGAGATCAGATGCACAGATCGACAGAGAGACAACACAGTACTGACCGATGGAGACACCGCAGTGAGACCCAGCCAAGTTGATGTTCGACTCTGAGACAGCAGCCATTCTGATGTGGTCGAAGGCCCTGGACAGGAAGGCAGCGAAGGTGCTGGCAAACGCCACTGTGCGGTCTCTCGTGGCACAGCCGATCGCCACGCTCACCTAAACAACAATAATATTAATAAGAAAACCTACCTACGCAAACACACTCATAATATTAAACTAGTCCGGCAAATCAGGGAGGTCTCTTCACAGTCCCCAAGTCCAGAACAGACTATGGGAGGAACACAGTACTACATAGAGCCATGACTACATGGAACTCTATTCCACATCAGGTAACTGATGCAAGCAGTTAAATTAGAATTATAATTTTTTTAAACACAGAAAAATACACCTTATGGAACAGCGGGGACTGTGAAGAGACATTCAACACACTCCATACAGGATACCAATGTGGAAAAATGGATACCAATGAGTTATGTGGAGAAAGAAAAGTGATAAGAGTTCCAATAATTGGATAAAGGGATCAGGATCAATGTTCTTCCTCTCCCCAGTCTCACCATGTTCTTCCTCTCCCCAGTCTCACCATGTTCTTCCTCCCCTCTCTTCCTCACCACCCCTCCTTCCTTCCCTCTCTCCCTTCAGGGCTTCTCACCATGTTCTGTTCAGCGATGAAGCACTCTATGAAGCGTTCAGGGAAGGCCTTGTGGAACATCTCAGAGAAGGTTGAGTTCTTCATGTCAGCGTCCAGAGCCACCACCCTCTGACTGGACCGACCCAGTTTAGCCAGGGCTACGCCATACGCCTTACGAGTGGCAACCTGGGGGGAGAGGAGAGGGGAGGGGTTAACCGTGTGTCTCTCCCCGCTAGGTGGGCGTGCGTCTCTCCCTGCGGGGTGGGCGTGTTTACCTTATCCCCAATCTTGTAGTTAGGCGGGGAGGGCAGGCTGATAGGTGAGAGGTCAGCGGGGGCGGTATCTTCTTTAGGTAGCTCGGGGCAGATGGTCTTGTTGGGGTTCTGAATCTGAGCCTGTAAGTCTTTAACCGCCTCCTCGGCCCGGTCCTTAGGCATGGCCTTACCGTGCCAGTTCTCCATATCCTCAATGCCTGGAGAACAGGAATAAACACATTTATTTAGTCATTTATTGCATTATCAGTCACATGCAGAATACAACAGACCTTACCTTGAAATGCTTATAAGCCATTAATCAACAATGCAGAGTTAGACTCACAAGACTATATACAGGGGTACTGAGCCAATGTGCGGGGGTACAGGTTAGTCCAGGTAATAGGTACAAGACTATATACAGGGGTACTGAGCCAATGTGCGGGGGTACAGGTTAGTCCAGGTAATAGGTACAAGACTATATACAGGGGTACTGAGCCAATGTGCGGGGGTACAGGTTAGTCCAGGTAATAGGTACAAGACTATATACAGGGGTACTGAGCCAATGTGCGGGGGTACAGGTTAGTCCAGGTAATAGGTACAAGACTATATACAGGGGTACTGAGCCAATGTGCGGGGGTACAGGTTAGTCCAGGTAATAGGTACAAGACTATATACAGGGGTACTGAGCCAATGTGCGGGGGTACAGGTTAGTCCAGGTAATAGGTACAAGACTATATACAGGGGTACTGAGCCAATGTGCGGGGGTACAGGTTAGTCCAGGTAATAGGTACAAGACTATATACAGGGGTACTGAGCCAATGTGCGGGGGTACAGGTTAGTCCAGGTAATAGGTACAAGACTATATACAGGGGTACTGAGCCAATGTGCGGGGGTACAGGTTAGTCCAGGTAATAGGTACAAGACTATATACAGGGGTACTGAGTCAATGTGTGGGGGTACAGATTAGTCCAGGTAATAGGTACAAGACTATATACAGGGGTACTGAGTCAATGTGTGGGGGTACAGGTTAGTCCAGGTAATAGGTACAAGACTATATACAGGGGTACTGAGTCAATGTGTGGGGGTACAGGTTAGTCCAGGTAATAGGTACAAGACTATATACAGGGGTACTGAGTCAATGTGTGGGGGTACAGGTTAGTCCAGGTAATAGGTACAAGACTATATACAGGGGTACTGAGTCAATGTGTGGGGGTACAGGTTAGTCCAGGTAATAGGTACAAGACTATATACAGGGGTACTGAGTCAATGTGTGGGGGTACAGGTTAGTCCAGGTAATAAAGGGAATCTGTGAAAGAGAATCAGTGCAACAAATATGAATAAAAAAGAAGGGGTTGAATGCAAATAGTCTGGGAGCCATTTGATTAACTGTAGAGCAGTCTTATGGTTTGTGGGTAGAAGCTGTTAAGGAGCCTTTTGGTCCCAGAGTTGGCGCTCCGGTATCGCTTGTCGAGAACAGTCTATGACATGGGTGGCTGGAGTCTGACACAGCCTGGTATAGATGTCCTGGATGGCAGGAAGCTCAGCCCCATACGCACTACCCTCTGTAGTACCTTGTGGTCGGAGGCTGAGCAGTTGCCATACCAGGATGTCTCGCCAGGCATCAGACTCAGACCTCTAACGGCGTCACATTTTCATGGGAATGATGGGGATTTGGGCCTGGTCCGGGTAGAGCAGTCCAGTCCGAGATTAGTAATCTATGTTCTGATGTCCAGAAGCTCTTCTTGGTCACAAGAAACAATATGTACAAAAAAAAGGTTAACAAAATGGTACAATTGTTCAGGAGCTGCAGCCATCACTGTCGACACCATTCTCTTCCAGAGAGGATTAGGTTGTTGTAGTAACCAGACCCATCTCCTCTCCCCTGCTTCCCCAGTCTCTCCTCTCCACCGCTTCCCCACCCCTCGCCGCTCCCCCAGTCTCTCCCACCCCTCTCCCCTGCTTCCCCAGTCTATCCCATACCTTTGAGTCCTCTGCCCTTGAAGGTCTTGGCTACGATCATGGTGGGTTTCCCCTTCACCTGCTGGGCCTGCCATAGAGCTTTACACAGCTCCTCAACGTCATGACCATCCACTACATACGTGTTCCACCTACACAGAGTTATAGAATTAGAGACGGGGCAGTATGGAAGACTGGAGGAGAGGAGACGGGGCAGTATGGAAGACTGGAGGAGAGGAGACGGGGCAGTATGGAAGACTGGAGGAAAGTTGAGATGAGGAAGAGAGGAGGAAAAAGGCTCCAAGGAGCGCAGGAGGAGAGGCGCAGGAGGATGGGGTACTGACCCAAATGCTTCACAGCGTTTGCGGTACACGTCCATGTCGTGTTTGAGAGGAGCAGCTTCACTCTGTCCCAGGCGGTTGGCGTCAATAATGGCCACCAGGTTATCCAGGTTGTAGTAGGAACCAAACGCCATGGCCTCCCAGACAGCCCCCTCTGAACACTCCCCATCACCCAGCATACAGTACACACGGTAACTAGGGACACAGACACACAGTACACACGGTAACTAGGGACACAGACATACAGTACACACGGTAACTAGGGACACAGACATACAGTACACACGGTAACTAGGATTTGCGTTGGGCCGGCCCTGGCTTATGGTTGAGACAAACGCGTGGCCGTCAGAGAGAAACGTGCCTGTACCTCTCAGAGAACTAGAATGAAATTCACTTTCTATGATCTCTGATCCACATGAACCTGCAACTCATCTCTCCAGCCGTGTAAAGGCTTCTGGAGGAGCTGCAGCACCCTGATCAATTTGAATTCATTTGCCAAAGTTCAAGAACTACTGCTGTTTGTTCAGAAAGTGTACACAAGGCTCTTTAAAACTGGCAACACCCTCTGTGGGTGACCCTTAACCTTCGAGCACATCACAGCTGGGTGAGAGGTGTTTTGAGGGATAGCGTCAAGGCTTTGGAGGAAGTCTGAAGTTTACATACACCTTAGCCAAATACATTTAAACTCAGTTATTCACAATTCCTGACATTTAATCCTAGTAAAAATTCCCTGTCTTAGGTCAGTTAGGATCACCACTTTATTTTAAGAATGTGAAATTCTGGCCCATTCCTCCTGACAGAACTGGTGTAACAGTCAGGTTTGTAGGCCTCCTTGCTCACACACGCTTTTTCAGTTCTGCCCACAAATGTTATATAGGATTGAGGTCAGGGCTTTGTGATGGCCACTCCAATACCTTGACTTTGTTGTCCTTAAGCCATTTTGCCACAACTTTGGAAGTATGCTTGGGGTCATTGTCCATTTGGAAGACCCATTTGCGACCAAGCTTTAACTTCCTGACTGATGTCTTGAGATGTTGCTTCAATATATCCATATCATTTTCCTTCCTCATGATGCCATCTATTTTGTGAAGTGCACCAGCCCCTCCTGCAGCAAAACACCCCCACAACATGATGCTGTCACCCCCGTGCTTCACGGTTGGGATGGTGTTCTTCAGCTTGCAAGCCTCCCCCTTTTTCCTCCAAACATAACGATGGTCATTATGTCCAAACAGTTCCATTTTTCTTTCATCAGACCAGAGGACATTTCTCCAAAAAGTACAATCTTTGTCCCCATGTGCAGTTGTAGGCCGTAGTCTGGCTTTTTTTTAATGGTGGTTTTGGAGCAGTGGCTTCTTCCTTTTGTACCCGTTTCCTCCAGCATCTTCACAAGGTCCTTTGCTGTTGTTCTAGGATTGATTTGCACTTTTTGCACCAAAATACGTTCATCTCTAGGAGACAGAATGAGTCTCCTTCCTGAGCGGTATGACGGCTGCATGGTCCCATGGTGTTTATACTTGCATAGTATTGTTTGTACAGATGAACGTGGTACCTTTAGGCGTTTGGAAATTGCTCCCGGGGATGAACCAGACTTGTGGAGGTCTACAATTTCTTGTCTGAGGTCTTGGCTGATTTCTTTTCCCATGATGTCGAGCAAACAGAGGCAGTGAGTTTGAAGGTAGGCCTTGAAATACATCCACAGGTACACCTCCAATAGGCTAATTGACATAATTTGAGTCAATCAGAAGCTTCTAAAGCCATGAGATCATTTTCCAAGCTGTTTAAAGGCACAGTCAACTTAGTGTATGTAAACATGAAATTTGTGGAGTGGTTGAAAAATTAGTTTTAATGACTTCAACCAAAGTGTATGTAAACTTCCGAATTCAACTGTACGTGTGAGTGCACGCACCTGGACTTGTCGAAGTGTTTCCCGGTGTAGGCCATCCCGCAGGCGGCCCCCAGCCCCTGTCCCAGAGACCCTGTTGCCACGTCAACAAACTCCAGTTTCTGTAGAACAGTCAGAGTTAGGCAGACCTGAGCTGCACCATGTTCATTAGAGCATACCACTGAAAACATCTCAGAACAAGGTAGTACCTTCCCGTCTGTCAGTTTTCAGATTTGAACAACTTTTCATTACAGTGGGGTTAGAGGTCGGGGGTTACTTACAGGTGTTGGGTGACCCTCCAGGTCAGAGTCAATCTTCCTCAGGTTGACCAGCTCAGCCTCCTTCACAAAGCCCGCCTCCGCCCAGGCAGCGTATAGGATTGGTGCAGCATGACCCTGGAGGAACACAGCAGCCAATCAGAACACAGTACACTACGCTGAGGGGAGCATGGGAAATGTAGTGCAAATGAAAGAAACCTTGACAGGTGAACCTGGTGTGTAGAGAGTGTGAGGGGGTATATAAGTGTGTATGTGAGTGAGTGAGTGAGTGAGTGTGTATGTGTTTGAGTGAGTGAGTATGTGTTTGAGTGAGTGAGTGTGTATGTGTTTGAGTGAGTGAGTGAGTGAGTGAGTATGTGTTTGAGTGAGTGAGTGTGTATGTGTTTGAGTGAGTGAGTGAGTGAGTGAGTATGTGTTTGAGTGAGTGAGTGTGTATGTGTTTGAGTGAGTGAGTGAGTGAGTGTGTATGTGTTTGAGTGAGTGAGTGTGTATGTGTTTGAGTGAGTGAGTGAGTGAGTGAGTATGTGTTTGAGTGAGTGAGTGAGTGAGTGAGTATGTGTTTGAGTGAGTGAGTGAGTGAGTGAGTATGTGTTTGAGTGAGTGAGTGAGTGAGTGAGTGAGTGAGTGAGTGAGTGAGTGAGTATGTGTTTGAGTGAGTGAGTGAGTGAGTGAGTGAGTGAGTGAGTGAGTGAGTGAGTGAGTGAGTGAGTATGTGTTTGAGTGAGTGAGTGAGTGAGTGAGTGAGTGAGTGAGTGAGTGAGTATGTGTTTGAGTGAGTATGTGTTTGAGTGAGTGAGTGAGTGAGTGAGTGAGTGAGTGAGTATGTGTTTGAGTGAGTGAGTGAGTGAGTGAGTGAGTATGTGTTTGAGTGAGTGAGTATGTGTTTGAGTGAGTGAGTGAGTGAGTGAGTATGTGTTTGAGTGAGTGAGTGAGTGAGTATGTGTTTGAGTGAGTGAGTGAGTGAGTGAGTATGTGTTTGAGTGAGTGAGTGAGTGAGTGAGTATGTGTTTGAGTGAGTGAGTGAGTGAGTGAGTGAGTGAGTGAGTGAGTGAGTATGTGTTTGAGTGAGTATGTGTTTGAGTGAGTGAGTGAGTGAGTGAGTGAGTGAGTGAGTGAGTGAGTATGTATTTGAGTGAGTGAGTGAGTATGTATTTGAGTGAGTGAGTGAGTATGTATTTGAGTGAGTGAGTGAGTATGTATTTGAGTGAGTGAGTGAGTGTGTATTTGAGTGAGTGAGTGAGTGAGTGAGTGAGTGAGTATGTGTTTGAGTGAGTGAGTGAGTATGTGTTTGAGTGAGTGAGTGAGTATGTGTTTGAGTGAGTGAGTGAGTATGTGTTTGAGTGAGTGAGTGAGTATGTGTTTGAGTGAGTGAGTGAGTGAGTGAGTGAGTATGTGTTTGAGTGAGTGAGTGAGTGAGTGAGTGAGTATGTGTTTGAGTGAGTGAGTGAGTATGTGTTTGAGTGAGTGAGTGAGTGAGTGAGTGAGTATGTGTTTGAGTGAGTGAGTGAGTGAGTATGTGTTTGAGTGAGTGAGTGAGTGAGTGAGTGAGTATGTGTTTGAGTGAGTGAGTGAGTGAGTGAGTGAGTATGTGTTTGAGTGAGTGAGTGAGTGAGTGAGTGAGTGAGTATGTGTTTGAGTGAGTGAGTGAGTGAGTGAGTGAGTGAGTGAGTATGTGTTTGAGTGAGTGAGTGAGTGAGTGAGTGAGTGAGTGAGTGAGTATGTGTTTGAGTGAGTGAGTGAGTGAGTGAGTGAGTGAGTGAGTGAGTGAGTGAGTGAGTGAGTATGTGTTTGAGTGAGTGAGTGAGTGAGTGAGTGAGTGAGTATGTGTTTGAGTGAGTGAGTGTGTATGTGTTTGAGTGAGTGAGTGAGTGAGTGAGTATGTGTTTGAGTGAGTGAGTGAGTGAGTGAGTATGTGTTTGAGTGAGTGAGTGAGTGAGTGAGTGAGTGAGTGAGTGAGTGAGTGAGTGAGTGAGTGAGTGAGTGAGTGAGTGAGTGAGTGAGTGAGTATGTGTTTGAGTGAGTGAGTGAGTATGTATTTGAGTGAGTGAGTGAGTGTGTATTTGAGTGAGTGAGTGAGTGAGTGAGTGAGTATGTGTTTGAGTGAGTGAGTGAGTGAGTATGTGTTTGAGTGAGTGAGTGAGTGAGTGAGTGAGTGAGTATGTGTTTGAGTGAGTGAGTGAGTGAGTGAGTGAGTGAGTGAGTGAGTGAGTGAGTGAGTGAGTGAGTGAGTGAGTGAGTGAGTGAGTGAGTGAGTGAGTGAGTGAGTGAGTGAGTGAGTGAGTGAGTATGTGTTTGAGTGAGTGAGTGAGTGAGTGAGTATGTGTTTGAGTGAGTGAGTGAGTGAGTGAGTATGTGTTTGAGTGAGTGAGTGAGTGAGTGAGTGAGTATGTGTTTGAGTGAGTGAGTGAGTGAGTGAGTATGTGTTTGAGTGAGTGAGTGAGTGAGTGAGTGAGTGAGTGAGTGAGTGAGTGAGTGAGTGAGTATGTGTTTGAGTGAGTGAGTGAGTGAGTGAGTGAGTGAGTGAGTGAGTATGTGTTTGAGTGAGTGAGTGAGTGAGTGAGTATGTGTTTGAGTGAGTGAGTGAGTGAGTGAGTGAGTGAGTGAGTGAGTATGTATTTGAGTGAGTGAGTATGTATTTGAGTGAGTGTGTATGTGTTTGAGTGAGTGAGTGAGTGAGTATGTATTTGAGTGAGTGAGTATGTATTTGAGTGAGTGTGTATGTGTTTGAGTGAGTGAGTGAGTGAGTGAGTGAGTGAGTGAGTGAGTGAGTGAGTGAGTGAGTGAGTGAGTGAGTGAGTGAGTGAGTGAGTGAGTGAGTGAGTGAGTGAGTGAGTGAGTGAGTGAGTGAGTGAGTGAGTGAGTGAGTGAGTGAGTATGTGTTTGAGTGAGTGAGTGAGTGAGTGAGTGAGTGAGTGAGTGAGTGAGTGAGTGAGTATGTGTTTGAGTATGTGTTTGAGTATGTGTTTGAGTATGTGTTTGAGTATGTGTTTGAGTATGTGTTTGAGTATGTGTTTGAGTATGTGTTTGAGTATGTGTTTGAGTATGTGTTTGAGTATGTGTTTGAGTATGTGTTTGAGTATGTGTTTGAGTATGTGTTTGAGTATGTGTTTGAGTATGTGTTTGAGTATGTGTTTGAGTATGTGTTTGAGTATGTGTTTGAGTATGTGTTTGAGTATGTGTTTGAGTATGTGTTTGAGTATGTGTTTGAGTGAGTGAGTGAGTGAGTGAGTGAGTGAGTGAGTGAGTATGTGTGTATGTGTGTATGTGTTTGAGTTTGAGTTTGAGTGAGTGTGTATGTGTTTGAGTGTGTATGTGTTTGAGTGTGTATGTGTTTGAGTGAGTGAGTGAGTGAGTGAGTGAGTGTGTATGTATGTGTTTGAGTGAGTGTGTATGTGTTTGAGTGAGTGTGTATGTGTTTGAGTGAGTGTGTATGTGTTTGAGTGAGTGTGTATGTGTTTGAGTGAGTGTGTATGTGTTTGAGTGAGTGTGTATGTGTTTGAGTGAGTGTGTATGTGTTTGAGTGAGTGTGTATGTGTTTGAGTGAGTGTGTATGTGTTTGAGTGAGTGTGTATGTGTTTGAGTGAGTGTGTATGTGTTTGAGTGAGTGAGTGAGTGAGTGAGTGTGTATGTGTTTGAGTGAGTGAGTGAGTGAGTGAGTGAGTGTGTATGTGTTTGAGTGAGTGAGTGAGTGAGTGAGTGAGTGAGTGAGTGAGTGAGTGAGTGAGTGAGTGAGTGAGTGAGTGAGTGAGTGAGTGAGTGAGTGAGTGAGTGAGTGAGTGAGTGAGTGAGTGAGTGTGTATGTGAGTGAGTGAGTGAGTGTGTATGTGAGTGAGTGTGTATGTGAGTGAGTGTGTATGTGAGTGAGTGAGTCAGGATCACCTTGGACAGTACGAAACGGTCGTTGCACTGGTTGCGTGGGTCGGTGGGTTTGTATCGCATGGTATGGAAGAACAGCACCGACATGAGCTCTGCTGCACTGCAACATGTGGTGGGGTGACTGGTGGAGAGACAAAGCAGTCTGTTATTGAAAGTTGACATCACAACCAGCTGTTAACTTGAACCCAAACCACTCACGTTATAGAGTTGCATGTACAGCATTCAGAAAGTGTCCAGACCACTTGCATATTTAAATTGTTGCGTTAAAGACTTATTCTAAAATTTATTAAATACAATGTCCTCAATCTACACACAACCACCCACCCAACCACACCCACCCCCCCCTAATGACAAAGTAAAAACATTTATTCAGACCCTTTGCTATGGGATTCAAAATTGATCTCAGGTGCTTCCTGTTTCCATTGATAATCCTTGACATGTTTCTACAACTTGGAGTCCACCTGTGGTAAATTACATAGATTGGACATTATTTGGAAAGGCAGATGCCTGCCTATATAAGGTCCCACAGTTGACCATGTATAACAAGAAGTGATCATCAGTATGGTAATAATATATTTTGGCAAATTAAATAAATCTAGCTAGCAACCAATGTGAGTCAAACCCGGGCCGCCTGGGTGAAAACCAGGAATCCTAGACCACATGGGACGATATGAAAATACCCTCAAATTAAATCAGACAGTCTGCATAGTCACTGCATATTTTCCCAGGGAAGAGAACACTGAGCTCTAACCCAAATACCTGAACTGGCAAGTGTCTGCACTGACATTCTCAACCGGTCCCTGACAGAGTCTGTAGTACCAACTTGTTTCAAGCAGACCACCATAGTCTCTGTGCCCAAGAACACTAAGGTAACCTGTCTAAATGACTACAGACCCGTAGCCCTCACGTCAGCAGCCATGAAGTGCATTGAAAGGCTGGTCAAGGCTCACATCAACAGCATCATTTTACCTTTATTTAAACGAGGCAAGTCAGTTAAGAACTAATTATTATTTTCAATGACGGCCTAGGAACAGTGGGTTAAACTGTCTTGTTCAGGGGCAGAACGACAGATTTTTACCTTGTCAACTCTGGGATTCGATCCAGCAACCTTTCAGTTACGGGCCCAACGCTCTAACCACTTCTTCCTGCAGCCCCATTATCCCAGAAACCCTAGACCCGCTCCAATTCACATACCGCCCCAACAGATCCACAGATGATGTAATCTCTACTACACTCCACACTGCCCTTTCCCACCTGGACAAAAGGAACACCTATGTGAGAATGATGTTCATTGACTACAGCTCAGCGTTCAACACCATAGTGCCCTCAAAGCTCATCACTAAGCTAAGGACCCGGGGACTAAACACCTCCCTTTGCAACTGGGTCCTGGACTTCCTGATGGGACACCCCCAGGTGGTAAGGGTACCTCGCTACTGTTATTTTTTTTTACTTATCTATTGTTTACCTAACACTTATTTATTTTTCTTAACTGCATTGTTGGTTAAGGGCTTGTAGGTAAGCATTTCACTGTAAGGTCTACACCTGTTGTATTGTTGGTTAAGGGCTTGTTAGTAAGCATTTCACTGTAAGGTCTACACCTGTTGTATTGTTGGTTAAGGGCTTGTAGGTAAGCATTTCACTGTAAGGTCTACACCTGTTGTATTGTTGGTTAAGGGCTTGTTAGTAAGCATTTCACTGTAAGGTCTACACCTGTTGTATTGTTGGTTAAGGGCTTGTTAGTAAGCATTTCACTGTAAGGTCTACACCTGTTGTATTGTTGGTTAAGGGCTTGTTAGTAAGCATTTCACTGTAAGGTCTACACCTGTTGTATTGTTGGTTAAGGGCTTGTTAGTAAGCATTTCACTGTAAGGTCTACACCTGTTGTATTGTTGGTTAAGGGCTTGTTAGTAAGCATTTCACTGTAAGGTCTACACCTGTTGTATTGTTGGTTAAGGGCTTGTTAGTAAGCATTTCACTGTAAGGTCTACACCTGTTGTATTGTTGGTTAAGGGCTTGTTAGTAAGCATTTCACTGTAAGGTCTACACCTGTTGTATTGTTGGTTAAGGGCTTGTTAGTAAGCATTTCACTGTAAGGTCTACACCTGTTGTATTGTTGGTTAAGGGCTTGTTAGTAAGCATTTCACTGTAAGGTCTACACCTGTTGTATTGTTGGTTAAGGGCTTGTTAGTAAGCATTTCACTGTAAGGTCTACACCTGTTGTATTGTTGGTTAAGGGCTTGTTAGTAAGCATTTCACTGTAAGGTCTACACCTGTTGTATTGTTGGTTAAGGGCTTGTTAGTAAGCATTTCACTGTAAGGTCTACACCTGTTGTATTGTTGGTTAAGGGCTTGTTAGTAAGCATTTCACTGTAAGGTCTACACCTGTTGTATTCGGCACATGTGACAAATAACATTTGATTTGAGACAGAGGCCTCATAACTGTACAGGACAGTCTTGCCACAGAAAAGCCAAGCAGTGTTGTAACAGTTATTTGCAAAGAGAAGTAGTGGTTCAGAATATTGCAAGATCTGGCAGTTTTGAAAAACCCACGCCTTGTTGACCAATAGCATATCTACTTCCTGATAACCTGAACATGTCAATACTCCACTCCCTATGGGGACCGTCAGTGGAACGTGTAGGCTGCGTCCCAAATGGACATTCTCTTTAGAGTGCATTACTTTCGACCCGGGTCAATAGGGCTTTTGGGAAAATTAAACCAAGATGTGCTGTAAAAATAAACAGAAGTCCTGTGTGGAAGATAAATAAACAGTGGCAGACCAGTCTTGCATTCAGTACAACATGGAATTTAACAGAAATGGTACTGTACAGAACTACCATTGAGGAGTTGTTATTATGGTGGCCCATATACAGTTGAAGTCGGAAGTATACATACACCTTAACCAAATACATTTAAAATCAGTTTCACAATTTCTGACATTTAATCCTAGTAAGTTGGGTGAGTTTTGGCCCATTCCGCCTGACAGAACTGGTGTAACGAGTCAGGTTTGTAGGCCTCCTTGCTCACACACGCTTTTTCAGTTCTGCCAACAAATGTTCTATAGGATTGAGGTCAGGCCTTTGTGATGGCCACTCCAATACCTTGACTTTGTCTTTAAGCCATTTTGCCACAACTTTGGAAGCATGCTTGGGGTCATTGTCCATTAGGAAGACCCATTTGCGACCAAGCTTTAACTTCCTGACTGATGTCTTGAGATGATGCTTCAATATATCCACATGATTTTCCTTCCTCATGATGCCATCTATTTTGTGAAGTGCACCAGTCTCTCCTGCAGCAAAGCACCCCCACAACATGATGCTGCCACCCCTGTGCTTCACGGTTGGGATGGTGTTCTTCAGCTTGCAAGAGTCTCCCTTTTTCCTCCAAACATAACGATGGTCATTATGTCCAAACAGTTCTATTTTTGTTTCATCAGACCAGAGGACATTTCTCCAAAAAGTACAATCTTTGTCCCCATGTCCAGTTGCAAACCGTAGTCTGGCTTTTTTATGGCGGTTTTCGAGCAGTGGCTTCTTCCTTGCTGAGCAGCCTTTCAGGTTATGTCGATATAGGACTCGTTTTACTGTGGATATAGATACTTTTGTACCTGTTTTCTCCAGCATCTTCACAAGGTCCTTTGCTGTTGTTCTGGGATTGATTTGCACTTTTTGCACCAAAGTATGTTCATCTCTAGGAGACAGAACAAGTCTCCTTCCTGAGCGGTATGACGGCTCCGTGGTTCCATGGTGT
This sequence comes from Thymallus thymallus, assembly GCA_023634145.1. Classification (NCBI taxonomy): domain Eukaryota; kingdom Metazoa; phylum Chordata; class Actinopteri; order Salmoniformes; family Salmonidae; genus Thymallus; species Thymallus thymallus. The sequence continues at coordinate 35,659,868 of CM042400.1, read as the reverse complement.
TTATACTTGCATACTATTGTTTGTACAGATTAATGTGGTACCTTCAGGCGTTGTGGGGGTTTACAATTCTTTTTCTGAAGTCTTGGCTGATTTATTTTGATTTTCCCATGACGTCGAGTAGAGAGGCAGAGTTTGAAGTTAGGCCTTGAAATACATCCATAGGTACACCTCCAATAGGCTAGTTGTCATCATTTGAGTCAATCAGAAGCTTCTAAAGCCATGAGATCATTTTCTGGAATTTTCCAAGTTGTTTAAAGGCACAGTCAACTTAGTGTATGTAAACTTCTGTTATTGTAATATAGTGAATTATAAAGTTAAATAATCTGTCTGTAAACAAATGTTGGAAGAATTATTTGTCATGAGCAGATGTCCTAACAGACTTGACAAAACTATAGTTTGTTAACATGAAATCTGTGGAGTGGTTGAAAAATGAGTTTTAATGACTTCAACCTCAGTGTATGTAAACTTCAACTGTAGGTTGCGTCATTTTAAAAATATATTGATCAGGCCACTACCACGACACGGGAGAAAACGTACCTCAAAAGGTTTTTGGGGGGAATCGTGTCATTCCATACAAACCATCCAACAACACAGCCAACATTGAAAACTGAACGCACCCCAGGTTCACCAATAGGCGACTGTTCATTTCTCTAAGACAGGCCTGAACCTGATGAACCATGATTCCCTTCAAGGGAAGGTCATTTGTTTTGCTTGTGGGCAACTGACTGGGTAACTGTCAGAATACCAGGAAGTGACAAAATGTTAAGAAATAGGGCCTCCTTCTGGTTCCTCCCCCCTGCAGGGATATGTTGAGCCTGCTCTGATTGGGTAGGTGACATTTATTACTGGACACAAAACAATGAGGAAGTTTCACCAGGAAATAACCCATCTTATAACATCTGAATATGAAGGGGAAAAAAAACCTACAAATGCAACAGTTTCTCTTTTCCAGTGATGTAGATATGGATGTCTCATGGTCTGGTATGGATCCTTTAAGCACCTTCTGACCACTTCTTCCATGGGCAAGCATGTATGGAAAGTTATGTTTAACCCAAAGGGGATGATGTCAAACTGACTGAACTGAAATGGATTTAGCATAATAAAAACTGAAAAGGTGCAAGATAAAGAGGGCATTATAACATAGCTAGGTATTGTAGTAGTCAGTAATAAATCTATGATTTAGTGAATGTATAGTATTTATTTAACCCACAGGCAGCTTACGTTAGCTAATCATGTAACCAGGAAAATTAACTAGCGCAGAATCAGCTCTTTATACTTAAATAATGATTGGGCGTAAGTTTGAGGAAATGGTAATATTACAAACTGAAAAGAAGCCAAATAAGCAATCTTTCTGGTTCCTCCCCATTGTTTAAGTGAAAGACTGGCCTTTATCTAAGCCACAGGTGAGGTGTATCTAATGTTGCAACCAGGAAACACTTTTATTGTCAAATCTGGGCTGGATAGATACAGTCTCATGAGTTCAGAGGAATCTGCATTTTTGTAACAGAGGAGAGAACTTCATTTTATCCTTAGCAACAGTAGAGTTGCTTTAGTCCCAGATCTATTCACGCTCTTACCAACTCCATAGCGACAAAGAGTTAGCATCATGACAGCAGACAGACTGGCTACAGCTGCTCTGACAAAGTTGACACTTCTTTTGTAGCCCTTCAGTAGGGTCCCTTTCTTTCACACACTAACAGAATGGAAGTTATATGTAAGAAATGGCACACTGTTCTGTATTTAGGCATCTCGGCAATAAAAGGGGTTGTCAAATTGGGAGCCATTTTCAGGCACATAAAACCACATTAGTGTCCATTTCTTTTCAAGTTCAGAATGTCATGTTGAGAATTAACCACTTCAGTAATGTGGCAATAATGGTGAGAAAAGTGTAGTTTGACTTGGCTTGAATACAATTCTCTGCAATGAGAGAGGAGACCAAAGTAATTTATTTAGATCAATATCCATGTGCTGCAGGTATCTACAGCAGAGGCACTAGTCCATGACTAAGCAAATTCCAAGCCTGAAAAGATAAGTTCCTGTAGGACAAAAGGGCATTTCTAAACCCCAAACACTCATCCTTGACTCAGTATTTTACTATGGGGCTGTCTGGACGCATGGTGGGTCTGCATCCATCCAGAAGATTTGTGTGACCATTGAAAACACATTTTCAACATGGTCATGATGCCAGGGGTGTCTTTTTTTTTATGCCGATTGTGTTGCAAAAACGTTTCTTCAAATGTAAGCAAACCGGGAGGGACTTAAATGAATGTGTCCAATTGAACACAACAAACATTCAGAATCAGTGGAATGAATAAACCCCAGTTCTAAGTGATCATAGCCATCTAGACTATCTGATCAAAGTTGACCAACATTAAGGACTGATGGTGCTTCCATAAATGTACCGTCATTCAAACGATCCCAGTTTTACACAGATGTTTATCTAGGTAACAATGTCAGCTAGTTACTTTAACTAGGTAAGGTAGCAAACCCACGTCAAATTAACACTTACCAACTAATTACCAGAGCTGACAACTCATTTGACCCTTGAGTCATGCACCACACCTCATATCTCACGCATTGAAAAGTACTGCTTTTATTTGTATAATTAGTCCATTGTCAGCGCTTTTCCAACTGTGCTCAAAACCCAGAGCATCTGCACCTGTCATTTAACAGGACGAGCGGAACCTCGTCTGGTCACAGCACTGAGAACCGCGGCTCATTTTATCATTTAACGGGTCCAGTTGGACAATAAATAGGAAACAATTGGGTTAGGGTGTAGGGGCGGATTCAAGTCATCTTGTCTTATCTTTCTTCAACTAGCAGGCATAAACCACCTGAATATTGATATTCAGTCGATTTTTCTTCTTGAAGGGTTGGGTGATTGAAAATGTTCTTGTTATAACAATTCTCAAACACTAAGCACTTGGGAAAGTTAGACCAGGAGCTGCCAACCCTCCTGGAGAGCAGGATGTTCTTCCATCCCTATTTTAAAAAATATAAGAGAGTTCACCCAAATTATAAAGTGTTTGTGTCCTTAAAACGAATATGGACAAGGAGAATGCACTATGATTTGGTTACCCACTTCCATCAACATTATAGTTTCATGTGCAGAGCCTTGGTGTAGTAGTAACAGCCCGAGGCACGTCACATACAACCTTCCACCTGCGAACAGGGATCAATCCCTTCTTCTAACCATTTCCACATTTGCCCGTCTCCCCATCTCATTACTGTCGGAATAAAGTGTCAAACCATCTCAAACATTTTAGATTTTTTGCTTTGCATACACGTGGATGGTCCGGTCAACTGTTACTGCAGCCTCATGTTAACTAGTTAAACCACATTACTGCAGCCTCGTTCTCATGTTAACTAGTTAAACAACATTACTGCAGCCTCGTCCTCATGTCAACTAGTTAAACCACATTACTGCAGCCTCGTCCTCATGTCAACTAGTTAAACCACATTACTGCAGCCTCGTCCTCATGTCAACTAGTTAAACCACATTACTGCAGCCTCGTCCTCATGTCAACTAGTTAAACCACATTACTGCAGCCTCGTCCTCATGTTAACTAGTTACACCACATTACTGCAGCCTCATGTTAACTAGTTAAACCACATTACTGCAGCCTCGTCCTCATGTCAACTAGTTAAACCACATTACTGCAGCCTCGTCCTCATGTCAACTAGTTAAACCACATTACTGCAGCCTCGTCCTCATGTCAACTAGTTAAACCACATTACTGCAGCCTCGTCCTCATGTTAACTAGTTAAACCACATTACTGCAGCCTCGTCCTCATGTTAACTAGTTAAACCACATTACTGCAGCCTCGTCCTCATGTCAACTAGTTAAACCACATTACTGCAGCCTCGTCCTCATGTTAACTAGTTAAGCCACATTACTGCAGCCTCGTCCTCATGTCAACTAGTTAAGCCACATTACTGCAGCCTCGTCCTCATGTCAACTAGTTAAACCACATTACTGCAGCCTCGTCCTCATGTCAACTAGTTAAACCACATTACTGCAGCCTCGTCCTCATGTCAACTAGTTAAACCACATTACTGCAGCCTCGTCCTCATGTCAACTAGTTAAACCACATTACTGCAGCCTGGTCCTCATGTCAACTAGTTAAACCACATTACTGCAGCCTGGTCCTCATGTCAACTAGTTAAACCACATTACTGCAGCCTGGTCCTCATGTCAACTAGTTAAACCACATTACTGCAGCCTCGTCCTCATGTCAACTAGTTAAACCACATTACTGCAGCCTCGTCCTCATGTCAACTAGTTAAACCACATTACTGCAGCCTCGTCCTCATGTTAACTAGTTAAACCACATTACTGCAGCCTCGTCCTCATGTCAACTAGTTAAACCACATTACTGCAGCCTCGTCCTCATGTCAACTAGTTAAACCACATTACTGCAGCCTGGTCCTCATGTTAACTAGTTAAACCACATTACTGCAGCCTCGTCCTCATGTCAACTAGTTAAACCACATTACTGCAGCCTCGTCCTCATGTCAACTAGTTAAACCACATTACTGCAGCCTCGTCCTCATGTCAACTAGTTAAACCACATTACTGCAGCCTCGTCCTCATGTCAACTAGTTAAACCACATTACTGCAGCCTCGTCCTCATGTTAACTAGTTAAACCACATTACTGCAGCCTCGTCCTCATGTCAACTAGTTAAACCACATTACTGCAGCCTCGTCCTCATGTCAACTAGTTAAACCACATTACTGCAGCCTCGTCCTCATGTCAACTAGTTAAACCACATTACTGCAGCCTCGTCCTCATGTCAACTAGTTAAACCACATTACTGCAGCCTCGTCCTCATGTCAACTAGTTAAACCACATTACTGCAGCCTCGTCCTCATGTCAACTAGTTAAACCACATTACTGCAGCCTCGTCCTCATGTCAACTAGTTAAACCACATTACTGCAGCCTCGTCCTCATGTTAACTAGTTAAACCACATTACTGCAGCCTCGTCCTCATGTCAACTAGTTAAACCACATTACTGCAGCCTCGTCCTCATGTCAACTAGTTAAACCACATTACTGCAGCCTCGTCCTCATGTTAACTAGTTAAACCACATTACTGCAGCCTCGTCCTCATGTTAACTAGTTAAACCACATTACTGCAGCCTCGTCCTCATGTCAACTAGTTAAACCACATTACTGCAGCCTCGTCCTCATGTCAACTAGTTAAACCACATTACTGCAGCCTCGTCCTCATGTCAACTAGTTAAACCACATTACTGCAGCCTCGTCCTCATGTCAACTAGTTAAACCACATTACTGCAGCCTCGTCCTCATGTCAACTAGTTAAACCACATTACTGCAGCCTCGTCCTCATGTTAACTAGTTAAACCACATTACTGCAGCCTCGTCCTCATGTTAACTAGTTAAACCACATTACTGCAGCCTCGTCCTCATGTCAACTAGTTAAACCACATTACTGCAGCCTCGTCCTCATGTCAACTAGTTAAACCACATTACTGCAGCCTCGTCCTCATGTCAACTAGTTAAACCACATTACTGCAGCCTCGTCCTCATGTCAACTAGTTAAACCACATTACTGCAGCCTCGTCCTCATGTCAACTAGTTAAACCACATTACTGCAGCCTCGTCCTCATGTCAACTAGTTAAACCACATTACTGCAGCCTCGTCCTCATGTTAACTAGTTAAACCACATTACTGCAGCCTCGTCCTCATGTTAACTAGTTAAACCACATTACTGCAGCCTCGTCCTCATGTTAACTAGTTAAACCACATTACTGCAGCCTCGTCCTCATGTTAACTAGTTAAACCACATTACTGCAGCCTCGTCCTCATGTCAACTAGTTAAACCACATTACTGCAGCCTCGTCCTCATGTTAACTAGTTAAACCACATTACTGCAGCCTCGTCCTCATGTTAACTAGTTAAACCACATTACTGCAGCCTCGTCCTCATGTCAACTAGTTAAACCACATTACTGCAGCCTCGTCCTCATGTCAACTAGTTAAACCACATTACTGCAGCCTCGTCCTCATGTTAACTAGTTAAACCACATTACTGCAGCCTCGTCCTCATGTTAACTAGTTAAACCACATTACTGCAGCCTCGTCCTCATGTTAACTAGTTAAACCACATTACTGCAGCCTCGTCCTCATGTTAACTAGTTAAACCACATTACTGCAGCCTCGTCCTCATGTCAACTAGTTAAACCACATTACTGCAGCCTCGTCCTCATGTCAACTAGTTAAACCACATTACTGCAGCCTCGTCCTCATGTTAACTAGTTAAACCACATTACTGCAGCCTCGTCCTCATGTTAACTAGTTAAACCACATTACTGCAGCCTCGTCCTCATGTCAACTAGTTAAACCACATTACTGCAGCCTCGTCCTCATGTCAACTAGTTAAACCACATTACTGCAGCCTCGTCCTCATGTCAACTAGTTAAACCACATTACTGCAGCCTCGTCCTCATGTCAACTAGTTAAACCACATTACTGCAGCCTCGTCCTCATGTCAACTAGTTAAACCACATTACTGCAGCCTGGTCCTCATGTCAACTAGTTAAACCACATTACTGCAGCCTCGTCCTCATGTCAACTAGTTAAACCACATTACTGCAGCCTCGTCCTCATGTCAACTAGTTAAACCACATTACTGCAGCCTCGTCCTCATGTTAACTAGTTAAACCACATTACGAAACGTTCAGAAACTGATAACGGATTACTTTTCAACTTACCCGGAGTTGGAGGCGCATGTTGCCTTGACAGAGTTGATCCGCAGCTTGTTAGCGATGTCTTTCAGGCCCTGCAAAGTCTCACTGTCGGGTTTATGGTAGCTAGACATGGTAGAGATAATGGTAGAGATAATGGTAGAGATAATGGAGCCCGCTTGGTAAATGACAGCACGGGTATTTGAAGAGCAGCACAGCTTTGGTTTCGGCTCAAGTGATCTTGATTCACCTGTGTGTCAACTCGGCAAACTAGCTGAGCATTTAAGGGACGCTGTAAACGAGGAGGAAGAGGAAGGAGAGAGACGGCTTTATATTCTATTACCCTCGTCACCGTACATGGAACGGACCGGGTCGGCAGTGGGCGCCAACCACGTTTTCATTGGTTGAGGCGCATTCTCCTTCCACCACGCTCGACACAATGTAGAACGTCAGCACGTACATGTAACACACATATATATATATAAAGCTGCACTATAATAATAATAACAACATAGAAAATAATATAGTTAATAACAATAATATAGATAATAATAATAATAATCTATTAAATGTATATAGCGCTTTTCATAACTAGCTCAAAGCGCATCAAAAGCAAAAAACAAACAAGCAATACATGAGTAGCCTAGTTGTCTAGGTCAACCAGGATACAGACAGCGCATCACAGTGCTTTATTTGCCATTTCGGGGGATTTTAACCATGCATCTCTCTCCTCAAAGCTGCCCACGTTCAAACAGTTTGAAGTGCCCAACCAGGGATAATAAAACTCTGGAGTTGTTATATGCTAATGTGAAGGATGCATACAACTCCACTGCACTCCCTCCCCTCGGTAGATCGGATCCCAACCTTGTCCACCTCATCCCACTCTACAGGCCTATGGTCCAACAGCAGCCTGCAACCACTAGGACCATTAAGAGATGGTCCCCGGAGGTGAATGAGGCCCTACAGGACTGCTTTGAGACATCAGACTGGGATGTGCTCTGTGAGGTTCATGGGGACGACATCGATGGACTTACTGACTGCATAACGGACTATATCAGTTTTTGTGTAAACAACACTGTACCCACCAGGAAGGTACGCTGGTTTCCAAATAATAAACCCTGGGTCACCAGCGACCTGAAGGTCCTGCTGAGTGAGAAGAAGAGGGCCTTCAAGGAGAGGGACAAGGACAAATTGAAATGCGTCCAGAGAGCTGAAGTTGCAGATTGCTGAGGAGAAGAGAGGGTATTAGGAGAAGATGGAGGACAAGCTGAGGCAGAGCCAGGTGAGAGAGGTGTGGAAGGGTATGAGAAATATCACTGGCTTCAAAAAGTCAAACAGTGGGCAGACGGAGGGGACCCAGGACAGAGCCAATGAGCTGAACCAACAGGTTCGATACTGGCCCTGTCCACCTCCCCTCCAGCTCCCCAGGCCACACACCCTCACGGCTGTCCCACCCCCACTCTGCTCACAGCACCTCTGTTGAGACAATCAGCGACCCCACCTCCGTCCCCGTCCCTCTGGACTGATCCTCAACACCCCCCTTCCCCCCACCTCCCCACCTGGGCTGGCTTTCACCACCAACCAAGTGAAGAGAGAGCTGGAGAGACTACATCAGTGGAAAGCGGCGGGCCCTGATGGCATCAGCCCAAGGGTGCTTAGGGTCTGTGCTGACCAATAAAGTATCTATCTATCTATCTATCTATCTATCTATCTATCTATCTATCTATCTATCTATCTATCTATCTATCTAATTGCGTTGGGGCATACTTATATGCACTGTACAGCCTTACATCAGCCTACTCAGTGACCCCACAGAACACAACTAAGTAGAGTTTACACAAATATTAGCATCTTAGCTCTATTGCAGGACTCTGAAACCAATGTGAAATGAGCCACATTAGCTCTGAATGTTCAATACACATAGTACGTTGACTGGTGAGCTAATGTGGCTCATTTCACAGTGGTTTAAGGGTTCTGCAATAGAGCTAAGATGCTAATATTTGTGTAAACTCTACATGGGTGCACAGTCCATAGATAAGGCTGTACAGGTCATATGAGTATGGAGTCTAATACATCCACAGTGGGATTTTAACAGTTTTTCTTCTGTTTATTGTCAATTAATTATTGTATTTATTCGTAACAACATTCCAACCTTGTTTAGCATTATCTTGTCTAAATAAGGCATGATTCTACTATTTGTGTCCGTTTAAATCACTTTCAATGAGGGATGTTTGTTTTTGAAGGCGAACCGCAAATGCCACTATTGTGTCCAATAGTTATTGTGGCTAGCTTCACATAGGTAGTGACAATGGGGTCGGTACCAGGACCGAGTATCAGCAGGACGGACACATTGTTCAGATATCCAAGGAATCATGTCAGTTTCATTCTTGGAACTTCTATCTGCAACGTTCCAAGTCGTTCTTGTACAGCCCAGGCGAACCCGCTGAGCTATATGAACCCACCTCTGCCAATTGTCTGGAAAGCCTCCGTGATGGGCGACGGCCGACCTCTAACCCGTCCACTCCCACTCATTGGAGGAAACACAGTCGCGCAACTTCCTAAGGAAATCGTTTTGCCAGACAGTGTGATACGGATTTACTGCGATCGATTATCAGATTACATCAATACACTATCATATATTTATTTATACATAAATACACAGCAGCACAGAAGATCACAGATATTTTTAACACCGGGAGAAGGGTTCAGTTTCCAGTAACCATCTCAACATGGTATAACAATCCAGTAATCTGCGCAGGAAATGTGTGTCTGGAATGCATCCAACCCCCCAACTAACTGGACAGAAACGATCTGAGAGGAAGTGGACCAAAATCTTTAAAAATGATGTAATATTCAAATCCCCATGATGGGAAAATTAGTTCTTACAGCATAATAATTCTAGAAAATTATGAGAAAATGTGGAATTCAATGAACTGAAAGGTATCAAAACATTAGTTAAAGAGTTAGTGCAACATCAACAGCATCCCAGCCCACACTCAAACACCCATATAGAGCAGTACTAAGGACAGAGACTGTCTGCAGCCCTAGTCTCCTCTCACTGCTAAGAGACTGTCTGCAGCCCTAGCCTCCTCTCACTGCTAAGAGACTGTCTGCAGCCCTAGCCTCCTCTCACTGCTAAGAGACTGTCTGCAGCCCTAGCCTCCTCTCACTGCTAAGAAACTGTCTGCAGCCCTAGCCTCCTCTCACTGCTAAGAGACTGTCTGCAGCCCTAGCCTCCTCTCACTGCTAAGAGACTGTCTGCAGCCCTAGCCTCCTCTCACTGCTAAGAGACTGTCTGCAGCCCTAGCCTCTCTATTTCTCTCTCTGTATTGATGAAGGGCCCATAATCAAGCATTTCACTGTTAGTCTACACCTGTTGTTTACCAAGCATTTCACTGTTAGTCTACACCTGTTGTTTACCAAGCATTTCACTGTTAGTCTACACCTGTTGTTTACCAAGCATGTGACGAATACCATTTTATTTTCTATCATTACGCCTTCTAGCTGTTCAATATGTTGCACTGTCTCTTTAAGTCAGTCTGAGCGAGGCTTGCAGAAGGCAGGCGGCTCGCCAACAGGGAAGTGAGGGAGTGATTTTGCCATCTCATCCTAACTCAGGAGAAACTGAATAATAGGTGAGGCTAATGACACAGCATTGTTTAGTTCCGGAAAACAGTACTCCTCCAGTCCACACATACTACTGAAATATTCACTGTGTGTCTCTCTCTGTGTGTGTGTCTCTGTGTGTGTGTCTCTGTGTGTGTGTCTCTCTCTCTGTGTGTGTGTGTGTCCTGCTGCATCTACTTCAAGTATGGTAATTATGTCAAACTAACATCTCCAATGATATGACTTCAAAACATCTACTTAAAGCAGGGGGGGGGGGCAAACGTTTTGGCTCAAGGGCCACATTCAGCTTTTGAAACCATGTGAGGGGCCACATACTACAGTGCTACTACTGCTGCCCGTGTCGGGAAATGAGCGAGAGACCTGTTGCTCATATGTTTGGAGAACAACATATGTATGTCTGACCTTGAACCCTTTCACGTTGGAATACAGTTAATGCACAAAAACACCCTTTCCCTGGAGCTTCACGTTTAGATCGTTCAGATGTCGCAGCATGTCCACACCGAAAGCAAAGTCGGCCAGCCAGTCTGTGTCTTGTAACTCGGAGAAGTCGTCAGCTTTACCAACCGTATCCAGGAACGTACCAATCCCCCCAGGCTTACCCATCGCACATTTGAGTGATATAACAAGTCCTGGTGCTCTGTCTTTTACACAGGGCTTCCTGATGAATGATATGGTAGAAACATATAAATTCCTCAGAGTCTGGGCATTCATAATCTTTTTAGTAGCCTAAGGTTCTTACCGGTTAGCTAGGCTACAGTTCCATCTATTGGAGGTTGTTTGTATATCATGGAATGACTCATTTTAATAACTCAAATATACGAATATTTAATACATTAAAAAAATGTCTCGCGGGCCGGATTGAAGTGCCCGGCGGGTCGGATACGGACGGAAGGCCATACTTTGCACCCGCTTGACTTAAAGTATGGTGATTATGTCAAACCAACATCTCAAATGCTTCAAAACCAAGACGTGTAATGCTATTGAAGACAAACAAACATTATACCAATTAATAAATGTTTATTGTTTTGAAAATAGAGTCTATAGTTATCTATAAACACAACCTTCTTTGGTTAATATACCAGGTATACATTTAACTAGCTAGTCTGTCTCCACACCATGAACAGAACTGCTGAGGAGTCATGGAAATAAAATACAAAAGAAGAATAGCAGAGTTTACACTGAGACATGCAGCCTTGTAGCCCTGTAGCCCTGTTCTCACTCTCCCCTCTCATACAACCTGGTTCACACACTCACACACACACACACACACCATACCACACACAGACACCATACCACACACACACACACCATACCACACACACACCATACCACACACACACACACACCATACCACACACAGACACCATACCACACACAGACACCATACCACACACACACACCATACCACACACACACACACCATACCACACACACACCATACCACACACACACACACACACCATACACCACACACACACACACACCATACCACACACACACACACACCATACCACACACACACACACCATACCACACACAGACACCACACACACACACACACCATACCACACACACACACACACACACACCATACCACACACACACACCATACCACACACACACACACCATACCACACACACACACCATACCACACACACACACACCATACCACACACACACCATACCACACACACACACCATACCACACACACACACACCATACCACACACACACACACCATACCACACACACACACACCATACCACACACACACACACACACACACCATACCACACACACACCATACCACACACACACACCATACCACACACACACACCATACCACACACACACACACCATACCACACACACCATACCACACACACCATACCACACACACACACCATACCACACACCATACCACACACACACACACACACACCACACACACACACACACACACACACACACACCATACCACACACACACACCATACCACACACACACACACACACACCATACCACACACACACACCATACCACACACACACACACACACACCATACCACACACACACACCATACCACACACACACACACACACACACACCACACCAGGAGGTGTAGGTCTTGGATGTGGACTGGTGGAGTGACTGGATGAAGGAGAACCAGACGATGGTAAGTTAGTATTCTTCTGCCTCAACAGCCGCCTCATCATTAAACTCCTATAGAGACAGAGGAACAACATATATGTGTGTATATGTGTGTGTGTGTATATGTGTGTATGTGTGTATGTGTGTGTATATGTGTGTGTGTGCCTAGCGTCAATTGTTACGTAACATGTTACACTATATATACAGTGGAGAGAACAAGTATTTGATACACTGCCGATTTTGCAGGTTTTCCTACTTACAAAGCATGTAGAGGTCTGTAATTTTTATCATTGGTACACTTCAACTGTGAGAGACGGAATCTAAAACAAAAATCCAGAAAATCACATTGTATGATTTTTAAATAATTCATTTGCATTTTATTGCATGACATAAGTATTTGATCACCTACCAACCAGTAAGAATTCCGGCTCTCACAGACCTGTTAGTTTTTCTTTAAGAAGCCCTCCTGTTCTCCACTCATTACCTGTATTAACTGCACCTGTTTGAACTTGTTACCTGTATAAAAGACACCTCTCCACACACTCAATCAAACAGACTCCAACCTCTCCACAATGGCCAAGACCAGAGAGCTGTGTAAGGACATCAGGGATAAAATTGTAGACCTGCACAAGGCTGGGATGGGCTACAGGACAATAGGCAAGCAGCTTGGTGAGAAGGCAACAACTGTTGGCGCAATTATTAGAAAATGGAAGAAGTTAAAGATGACGGTCAATCTCCCTCGGTCAGGGGCACCATGCAAGATCTCACCTCGTGGGGCATCAATGATCATGAGGAAGGTGAGGGATCAGCCCAGAACTACACGGCAGGACCTGGTCAATGACCTGAAGAGAGCTGGGACCACAGTCTCAAAGAAAACCATTAGTAACACACTACGCCGTCATGGATTAAAATCCTGCAGCGCACTCAAGGTCCCCCTGCTCAAGCCAGCGCATGTCCAGGCCCGTCTGAAGTTTTCCAATGACCATCTGGAGGATCCAGAGGAGGAATGGGAGAAGGTCATGTGGTCTGATGAGACAAAAATAGAGCTTTTTGGTCTAAACTCCACTCGCCGTGTTTGGAGGAAGAAGAAGGATGAGTACAACCCCAAGAACACCATCCCAACCGTGAAGCATGGAGGTGGAAACATCATTCTTTGGGGATGCTTTTCTGCAAAGGGGACAGGACGACTGCACCGTATTGAGGGGAGGATGGATGGGGCCATGTATCGCGAGATCTTGGCCAACAACCTCCTTCCCTCAGTAAGAGCATTGAAGATGGGTCGTGGCTGGGTCTTCCAGCATGACAACGACCCGAAACACACAGCCAGGGCAACTAAGGAGTGGCTCCGTAAGAAGCATCTCAAGGTCCAGGAGTGGCCTAGCCAGTCTCCAGACCTGAACCCAATAGAAAATCTTTGGAGGGAGCTGAAAGTCCGTATTGCCCAGCGACAGCCCCGAAACCTGAAGGATCTGGAGAAGGTCTGTATGGAGGAGTGGGCCAAAATCCCTGCTGCAGTGTGTGCAAACCTGGTCAAGAACTACAGGAAACGTATGATCTCTGTAATTGCAAACAAAGGTTTCTGTACCAAATATTAAGTTCTGCTTTTCTGATGTATCAAATACTTATGTCATGCAATAAAATGCTAATTAATTACTTAAAAATCATACAAAGTGATTTTCTGGATTTTAGATTCCGTCACTCACAGTTGAAGAGTACCTATGATACAAATTACAGACTTCTACATGCTTTGTAAGTGGGAAAACCTGCAAAATCGGCAGTGTATCAAATACTTGTTCTCCCCACTGTATGTGTGTGTATATGTGTGTGTATGTGTGTGTGTGTGTGTGTGTGTGTGTGTGTATGTATATGTGTATATAATACCCTGAGTCTCTCCTGTGCCTCTGACTTCTCCTCTGGTGAGATGGGTTCCTTGTCGAGGCGCTCCAGCAGCGGCAGGCGGCTCAGGACACACAGACGGTAGTCCTCCGTCTCCACAAGAGGGTTTTCCACAAGGACCAGCGCTCGCAATGTCCTGGATACACCTACCAGGCTACGCAAGGCATGCTGGGCAGACACCAGGTTACCCCTGAAGGAGGAGGGGAGAAGAGAAGACAGAGATGGAGGTATACTACGATGCAGTAGCTTGCTGAGGTAAAGGGAGGTATTGCTGAGGTAAGGGGAGGTATTGCTGAGGTAAGGGGAGGTATTGCTGAGGTAAAGGGAGGTATTGCTGAGGTAAGGGGAGGTATTGCTGAGGTAAAGGGAGGTATTGCTGAGGTAAAGGGAGGTATTGCTGAGGTAAGGGGAGGTATTGCTGAGGTAAAGGGAGGTATTGCTGAGGTAAGGGGAGGTATTGCTGAGGTAAGGGGAGGTATTGCTGAGGTAAAGGGAGGTATTGCTGAGGTAAAGGGAGGTATTGCTGAGGGATTTATACATTCATCTGTCAGTGGGATTGACATTGACACGTTTAGCGAAAGACAGTTGATGGTGTTGAGGTACTGCAGGGTTGTATTAATGGAGTAGTGTTGGTGATTACCTGATGTTGAGGTACTGCAGGGTTGTAATAATGGAGTAGTGTTGGTGATTACCTGATGTTGAGGTACTGCAGGGTTGTAATAATGGAGTAGTGTTGGTGATTACCTGATGTTGAGGTACTGCAGGGTTGTAATAATGGAGTAGTGCTGGTGATTACCTGATGTTGAGGTACTGCAGGGTTGTAATAATGGAGTAGTGCTGGTGATTACCTGATGTTGAGGTACTGCAGGGTTGTAATAATGGAGTAGTGCTGGTGATTACCTGATGTTGAGGTACTGCAGGGTTGTAATAATGGAGTAGTGTTGGTGATTACCTGATGTTGAGGTACTGCAGGGTTGTAATAATGGAGTAGTGTTGGTGATTACCTGATGTTGAGGTACTGCAGGGTTGTAATAATGGAGTAGTGCTGGTGATTACCTGATGTTGAGGTACTGCAGGGTTGTAATAATGGAGTAGTGTTGGTGATTACCTGATGTTGAGGTACTGCAGGGTTGTATTAATGGAGTAGTGTTGGTGATTACCTGATGTTGAGGTACTGCAGGGTTGTATTAATGGAGTAGTGTTGGTGATTACCTGATGTTGAGGTACTGCAGGGTTGTATTAATGGAGTAGTGTTGGTGATTACCTGATGTTGAGGTACTGCAGGGTTGTAATAATGGAGTAGTGCTGGTGATTACCTGATGTTGAGGTACTGCAGGGTTGTAATAATGGAGTAGTGTTGGTGATTACCTGATGTTGAGGTACTGCAGGGTTGTAATAATGGAGTAGTGTTGGTGATTACCTGATGTTGAGGTACTGCAGGGTTGTATTAATGGAGTAGTGCTGGTGATTACCTGATGTTGAGGTACTGCAGGGTTGTAATAATGGAGTAGTGCTGGTGATTACCTGATGTTGAGGTACTGCAGGGTTGTAATAATGGAGTAGTGTTGGTGATTACCTGATGTTGAGGTACTGCAGGGTTGTAATAATGGAGTAGTGTTGGTGATTACCTGATGTTGAGGTACTGCAGGGTTGTATTAATGGAGTAGTGTTGGTGATTACCTGATGTTGAGGTACTGCAGGGTTGTATTAATGGAGTAGTGTTGGTGATTACCTGATGTTGAGGTACTGCAGGGTTGTAATAATGGAGTAGTGTTGGTGATTACCTGATGTTGAGGTACTGCAGAGTTGTATTAATGGAGTAGTGTTGGTGATTACCTGATGTTGAGGTACTGCAGAGTTGTATTAATGGAGTAGTGTTGGTGATTACCTGATGTTGAGGTACTGCAGGGTTGTATTAATGGAGTAGTGTTGCTGATTACCTGATGTTGAGGTACTGCAGGGTTGTAATAATGGAGTAGTGTTGGTGATTACCTGATGTTGAGGTACTGCAGGGTTGTAATAATGGAGTAGTGTTGGTGATTACCTGATGTTGAGGTACTGCAGGGTTGTAATAATGGAGTAGTGTTGGTGATTACCTGATGTTGAGGTACTGCAGGGCCTTCATGTTGGGACTGATGCCGTCTAGAGTCTCCAGTTGGTTGTCTCGGAGGTGCAAGGTGGTCAGACGCTCCAGCTTACCCAGACCTTCCAGGCGCTTGATAGCATTCTGGGCCTGCACAGTGGTCAGAGGTTACAGGTCAAGAGTCAGGGGGTAGAGGTCATAATTAAACTGAGGTAAGTGACAGGTGAAAGGTTAGAACCAGTTTGATAAGGAACATGTTGGGGTTATGGGTGTAAGGATAAAAGTTAAAGGGTCAGGTAGAGGTGTCACAGGTTAGGGGTTAAAGGTCACCAAGTAGAGGCGTCGGAGATTGGGAAGTTAGAGGTTATGGTGAAGTTAGGGGTTAAAGGTTACCAGGTAGAGACATCGGAGGTTGGGCAGGTAGAGGTTATGGTGAGAGGTTAGGGGTTAAGGGTTAAAGGTTACCAGGTAGAGACGTCGGAGGTTGGGCAGGTAGATTCCGTCGGTGGTCTCCAATTTGTTTCCTCTCAGTTCCAGAGTCACCAGGTTGGTCAGGTGGTGGTACTGTAGCCCCGACACCCTCTGGATACCGTTACCTAGCAACGACACACAGACACACCTAGAGCAGCCATATTCAACAGGCGGACGGCGGGCCAGATCCGGACCCAGAACAGGCTCAATACGGACTACTGCTTTTTTTAGGAACTCAGTCAGGCTTTCAACTTACTGCTGTTTATAGAGTTGTAGTAGTAGAATGCACAAGGTATTTATAGTTGTAGTAGAATGCACAAGGTATTTAGAGTTGTAGTAGTAGAATGCACAAGGTATTTAGAGTTGTAGTAGTAGAATGTACAAGGTATTTAGAGTTGTAGTAGTAGAATGCACAAGGTATTTAGAGTTGTAGTAGTAGAATGCACAAGGTATTTAGAGTTGTAGTAGTAGAATGCACAAGGTATTTAGAGTTGTAGTAGTAGAATGCACAAGGTATTTAGAGTTGTAGTAGTAGAATGCACAAGGTATTTAGAGTTGTAGTAGTAGAATGCACAAGGTATTTAGAGTTGTAGTAGTAGAATGCACAAGGTATTTAGAGTTGTAGTAGTAGAATGCACAAGGTATTTAGAGTTGTAGTAGTAGAATGCACAAGGTATTTAGAGTTGTAGTAGTAGAATGCACAAGGTATTTAGAGTTGTAGTAGTATCCTCATGTAATGTTATTCACTGGCAGACCTTAAGAGCTATTTATAACCGGTCAGAAATGTCCAGTTGATCAACTAGCCCAGTGGTCACCAACCTTACTGAGTCAAGCCAATGCAAAAACAAACAGTACAGTAGCAATGAGGTTTGATCAGTAAACTATCGACCCAATACATCATCACCTCATATTGGCTTTGATTGAATTGCCCTGCCAATGCATTGTTGTTTGGGTCATTCTTTTTCCGATTGGCCAGCGGAAGGCCTATAGTGCATTTGATTTTTCTCTCCGGGCCCGCCGGGAAGGCAGAGTTTGTACCTTCAGACACATGAAATGGTTCAAAATGGCAACAGTTTGCCTTCCCGGCACGCAGGGCAGCTGAATCGGGTGCACCTACCGCCAACAGCCCGAGACAATAATTAATTTTTTTACAGAAATGTTTGGCAATCGACTAGGAATGCCTTGGAGATCTACCGACCGGTTGGTGACCACTGAACTAGCCCATGTTGGCTAGGTAGGCAAGTTAGGCTAACCTATCTAAATCTTGCAGCCTAGTTACCATGGCCAGATGACCTCGACATTCATGTCCAGGGACCTCGACATTCAGGGTGCCCCATTGATTTTGTTGAGTCACTCAGGTATCATATTATGAACACAGATAAGACAAACCTGCCTGCCTGCCTGCCTGTGCTAGGTAATGGCATGTCTTTCTGTCTATGCCATAGAGATAGATAGAGGACTCTAGTTTTAGCATGGGCAGCGCTTCCACCATTTTAAAGTAGTCAACTGGGTGGGACTTCCTATGGAGTAAGGAAGGATCACATAATTCCATCCAGGTCACCAGGAGGGATCAGCTAATTAATTATGCTTATGAGCAAACATTCCATAAATGCAGGTGACAGTAAATGGCCAACCATTGCTTTATACCTGTTCAAACAACTCCTCCAGGTGGCAGTATGTTTACCAACTAGCTCAGTTGGTAGAGCATGGCGCTTGTAATGCCAGGGTAGTGGGTTCGATTTCCGGGACAACCCATATATAAAATGTATGTACGCATGACTGTTAGTCGCTTTGGATAAAAGTGTCTGCTAAATGGCATATATTATATTAGAAGAAAATGTACTACTTCAAAATGGTGCCTCAATGGTGCTGACCATGCGGTCACAGATGCCATAATGGGACAGATACAAAGAAGTGTCCTCTATCAGTCTTCATGGTCTATGCTAGGTAATGGTCTGTTCGTCTGTCTGTTAGGTCAACTCAGTACACTGATTGTAACATCTGTTATTTTATCTCAGTCACATTCAGACCTTAAATCTATGTAAATAGACCAACCCTGGCCAATGAAGTTGAAGTTCTCCCACACCCCCTCCTAGACTGACCAATGAGGTTGAGGCTCTCCAGGGCGAGGCCTTCTAGGCCCTCCAGGTCTCTGAGGTGGTTCAGGGCCAGACTCAGCCACTGCAGGTAGGCCAGCTGACCCAGGGGCTGACCTCTGAACCCGGCCACCATGTTACCATCGCCCTGGAGGGGGGGTAGGAGGAGGAGGAGGAGGGAGGGGGGGGGTAGGAGGAGGAGGAGGAGGAGGAAGGATATTTTTTTTATATCTTCTCTTATTGAAAAATGCCACACCGTCTTATACAGGAGGGACAATCCTATATACCAAGACTCTGATCAAAAATGCAGCACTATATGAGGAATAGGGTGTGATTTGTGTCCTTGCCTTCAGCCACAGCAGCTGTGTGAGGGCGGCCAGGGGTGAAAGGTCAGAGAGGTGGTTGGATGACACGTCCAGGAAACGCAGGTGGACAAATGAGCTGACCAGGGCCATGTCCGTCAAACGCCTGGGGAGAGGGATGAGGGAGGGTAGAGAGAGAGGGTAGAGAGGGGGGAGGGGAGAGAGAGGGGGGAGAGGGAGACGAGAGTAGAGAGGGTGGGAGAGAGAGCGGGAGAGGGGGGAAGAGAGAGGGGGGGGGGAGAGAAGGAAGGGGAGAGAGAGAGAGAGAGGGGGGAGGGTAGAGAGAGAGGGGAGAGAGAGAGGGGGGAGAGAGGGAAGGGGAGAGAGGGAAGGGGAGAGAGAGAGGGGGGGAGAGGGAGGGAGGGAGACGAGAGTAGAGAGGGAGGGAGAGAGAGCGGGAGAGGAGGGGAAGAGAGAGAGGGGAGAGAGAGAGAGAGAGAAGGGAGAGAGAGAGAGAGAGAGAGAGGGAATGGGAGAGAGAGGGAATGGGAGAGAGAGAGAGAAAGAAGGAGGGGGAGAGAGAGGGAAGGGGGAGAGAGAGGGAAGGGGGAGAGAGAGAAGGGGGGAGAGAGAGAAGGGGGGAGAGAGAGGGGGTAAGATGCACTGCTACTTATATGATTTGGGACTGGGCACGGTTGCATCTCAAATGGCATCCCTATGGGTCCTGTTCAAAGTGCACTATAAATGGAATAGGTTGCCAGGTGAGATGCACACCAGGTGTTTTGTGTCATGTGGTGTTTACCTCACCTGTCTTTCAGTTCGAGCTTAACGAAGGCGTGTGCCAGGCCGTTCCCGGTGCGACACAGCAGAGACAGACCCGGGATCATCATTTCCTGTGTCAGAGGGCATGGCTCGATCTGGGGAGGGACACATCAACACAACACTCAGCTAACCAGCAATGAAAGAATGAATCAATTGATCAGAATCAAATCACAGTTGAACAAAGCAATACAAAGTGACAACCCGGCCTGGAACCAAAGAGCAAGCAGAAGCACCATGGCCAGGATAAAACTCCCTGGAAGGAAGAAACCTTGATTGTAACCATACTCATGGGTTCAGGGAACGCTCAAGATGTACACTTTTTACTGAGTTATTAGTTTACACTTTGAAATGAATTGTTGGTTAGGTTACCCATGTGATCGATAATCAACAACCAAAAGGAAACAATGTCAACGTGCACCTGGTCCTCTTTTTCGGACATGTGTTCCTCCTGTCTGTCCTCATTCGTTGCCTCGTCTCCCTCCGACAGCGCCGCATCGTCCTCCATCTCCGACATCCTGCACTCTGTAGAAGTTAGTGGCTGGGCTGGATCATGAACTAGTCACCTGTCAAGTCTCAGAGACGGAACACAACATAGTACAGACCATGATACCCCAATGTAGACGTTGATTAGCTATCTAGTAGTTTAACCTAAATAAGTCATTACCTGAATCAGTCGGACAAGCAGTAGCCGCAGCGAGGTGCCGTTTCCATGGAAACGACGTCAGCCGCCAGAGGCGCTGAACGGAGTGACGTCAGAGGGAGCTGGACCGATCTATCTGGCAACGTTATAACTTTACTTGAAAAATATTGTTGAAAGAAAGTCAAATCGCCTTTGTATAACCAGGATTATGGGTTATAATATAGATGGGGAAAAGCTCATATAAGATGCATTGCATTTGTGTAATAACAACATCAACTTAACGGGCATAATGTGGGACAACTCTTTCCAAACCAGCGTCATGCCATGTTTTTCACTCACAGAATGTCATTTAGTTCTTTTGAATTAACCAATTCAGCAATAGGTGTATAGCGTGTTTTTCTCCGCGTAGGTCTAGATGTTTGCCCATATGTTACACAATGTAATTCCTCTTTTCTGAACCACACCTTGCGCAAAATCATCTTTGGAAACACAATGTTGAGACAACCACCAGTGATGTAGAAATACATTCACGGCTCTTCTGTTTCGATGCACAGTCCAACTTCCTAAGTGAGAATACACCAACGGTACTAGTATGTTTTTCCTGTATAATAATAATGTTATATTTTGTAGTTAGAATCCCCAAATACATTCTGATTGGTGACCTAGCCATGCAATGTCATAAGGTACCGCCTTCATGACCTTGTTTAGGAAGCTCATTGGATCTCAGGGCGGGGTCAAATTGACCGTTTATTCCCTCACAGAGAGGGGAAAAGGTTGTTCACCTTTGCAGACAGCTACAGCTAACTTCGTTAAGTTTTGGTAGTGGCTCACTGAAAAATTATAGCTAGTTGGCTAAGCTTTGATCAGCATAGATATCCGAAAATGTCTGGGCACTGCCAAGAGCAATGTACCACCATGTTGAGAGAGATGGCGAGCTCACTGGGCAGCCTGCTAGCCCGACCTCCGAGGTTCAGGAGCCTAGCAGCAAATGCAATACCCTCCTATCTCCCACTCCGCCTGCCGACCATCACAACAAGCACCTACCAGTGGCGTGTATTCATGGATGCCAAGGGAAGACAGGCTTCGCCAAAACATGTACCAATAACAAAATAAAAAAACATCAAATATATCCTTTGTCTCTCTGTGTTTCATAACTGTACTTCAATTCGCAAGAGGCTGAATGTATCTCACCGGAGAAAGTATCCAGGCGAGCTAAACAGCGCCCCTCTGTCTCTGTATGTGTAGCCCATCTATCTGATGCTGTCTGGTCATAAAGAGTATGACATTGTTGCCGCCCGTAGCATTGAATGCAAGGGAAGCCAGGGAGCATTTGGCCTCCCTTGATAAAAAAATAAATAAAAATAATAGCCAATCAGCGTTGAGCTAAACTGAGTGAGCTCAAAAGTGAATGATCCTGGCGCACCAAAAAAAAGTGTCAAGGTGAAGTCAGTTTGGATTTGGCTTCACACCAATCTCTGGAGAGACCTGAAAATAGCTGTGCAGCAACGCTCCACATCCGACCTGACAGAGCTTGAGAGGATCTGCAGAGAAGAATGGGAGAAACTCCCCAAATACAGGTATGCCAAGCTTGTAGCGTCATACCCAAGAAGACTTGAGGCTGTAATCGCTGCCAAAGGTTCTTCAACAAAGTACTGAGTAAAGGGTCTGAATACTTATGTAAATGTGATATTTCCACTTCCTTATGTCTGAAACACAGACTTCCAGGGTAGCAATTTTGGGGCTTCACCATGTTTAATCGAAATGGACAGCTGTGTGTCGTCCGTATAGCAGTGAAAGTTAACATTTTGTTTCCGAATGACATCAACAAGAAGTAGAATATACAGTTGAAGTCGGAAGTTTACATACACTGAGGTTGAAGTCATTAAAACT
Organism: Thymallus thymallus; assembly: GCA_023634145.1. Lineage (NCBI taxonomy): Eukaryota > Metazoa > Chordata > Actinopteri > Salmoniformes > Salmonidae > Thymallus > Thymallus thymallus. Next base: position 35,637,176 of record CM042400.1, on the reverse strand, counting down.
CATTCAACCACTCCACAGATTTCATGTTAACAAACTATAGTTCTGTCAAGTCGGTTAGGACATCTACTTTGTGCATGACACAAGTAATTCTTCCAACAATTGTTTACAGACAGATTATTTCACTTATAATTCACTATATCACAATTCCAGTGGGTCAGAAGTTTACATACACTAAGTTGACTGTGCCTTTAAACAGCTTGGAAAATTCCAGAAAATTATGTCATGGCTTTAGAAGCTTCTGATAGGTTAATTGACATCATTTGAGTCAATTGGAGGTGTACCTGTGGATGTATTTCAAGGCCTACCTTCAAACTCAGTGCCTCTTTGCTCAACATCATGGGAAAATTAAGAGAAATCAGCCAAGACCTCAGAAAGAAATTTGTAGACCTCCACAAGTTTGGTTCATCCTTGGGAGCAATTTCTAAACGCCTGAAGGTACCACATTCATCTGTACATACAATAGTACGCAAGTATAAACACCATGGGACCACGCAGCCATCATACCGCTCAGGAAGGAGACGCGTTCTGTCTCCTAGAGATTAACGTACTTTGGTGCAAAAAGTGCAAATCAATCTCAGAACAACAGCAAAGGACCTTGTGAAGATGCTGGAGGAAACAGGTACAAAAGTATCTATATCCACAGTAAAGTCCTATATCGACATAACCTGAAAGGCCGCTCAGCAAGGAAGAAGCCACTGCTCCAAAACCGCCATAAAAAAGACACACTACTGCAGTTTAACTTGTCCCCATGTGCAGTTGTGGGAAGCTTGTGGAAGGCTACCTGAAACGTTTGACCCAAGTTAAACAATTTAAAGACAATGCTACCAAATACTAATTGAGTGTATGTCAACTTCTGACCCACTGGGAATGTGATGAAAGAAATCAAAGCTGAAATAAATCATTCTCTCTACTATTATTCTGACATTTCACATTCTTAAAATAAATAGTGATCCTACCTGACCTAAGACAGGGAATTTTTACTAGGATTAAATGTCAGGAATTGTGAAAAACTGTATTTGGCTAAGGTGTATGTAAACTTCTGACTTCAACTGTATAGTGAAAACATTAGTGGTCCTAAAACAGAACCTTGAGGAACACAGAAACGTACAATTGATTTGTCAAAGGACAAACCATCCACAGAGACTAATTGATATCTTTCTGACAGATAAGATCTAAACCAGGCAAGAACCTGTCTGTGTTGACCAATTAGAGCTTCCAATCTCATCAAAATAATATGGTGATCGATGGTGTCAAAAGTGGCACTAAGTTCTAGGAGCACGAGGACAGATGGTAGCCTACAGCAGAAATAACTAATATTGCTAGCCATCTGGATGTCTGTGATACAGTCTAGTCAGTGTCCTTCGCTCCTGCTACCAAGCACTACCATCCCGCAACATGTGGGAAATAGCTAGCTAGTGTAGCCAATGGAAGAAGGTGACAGTCACTGCAAGCAACAGTACTCCGACTCTGACTCCTCCTCTAAGTCCAGCCCTGTGTGATTCGGTTCACTCACTCGGCACTGCAGGCCAGGAGTGTCAGTATAGCCTCTCCTGTGCAATCATCAAAGACAGGGCTTGACATTAAGGGGTGCCCTATTGCCAGGGGGAAGTAAACTTAATTGTTTAATTGAAAGACGGACAAATTTCTGCATGTAGGCTAAACAGCTAATTTACATTTTCAGGAAGTGATCATAATCTTCGGGCAAGCCAGTCAACCAAACCAGTTAATCAAACCAGTCAATCACGGCAGTCAACCAAACCAGTTAATCAAACCAGTCAATCACGCCAGTCAACCAAACCAGTTAATCAAACCAGTCAATCACGCCAGTTAATCAAACCAGTCAATCACGCCAGTCAACCAACCAGTTAATCAAACCAGTCAATCACGCCAGTTAATCAAACCAGTCAATCACGGCAGTCAACCAAACCAGTTAATCAAACCAGTCAATCACGCCAGTCAACCAAACCAGTTAATCAAACCAGTCAATCACGCCAGTTAATCAAACCAGTCAATCACGCCAGTCAACCAACCAGTTAATCAAACCAGTCAATCACGCCAGTCAACCAAACCAGTTAATCAAACCAGTCAATCACGCCAGTTAATCAAACCAGTCAATCACGCCAGTCAACCAACCAGTTAATCAAACCAGTCAATCACGCCAGTCAACCAAACCAGTTAATCAAGCCAGTCAATCACACCAGTCAATCACACCAGTCAATCACACCAGTCAACCACACCAGTCAATCAAACCAGTCAATCAAACCAGTCAATCACACACACCAGTCAATCAAACCAGTTAATCACATCAGTCAATCAAACCAGTCAATCAAACCAGTCAATCACACACACCAGTCAATCAAACCAGTTAATCACATCAGTCAATCAAACCAGTTAATCACATCAGTCAATCAAACCAGTCAATCAAACCAGTCAATCACACCAGTCAATCCTAGGGATAAAATCTGAGGATTATAAGGGGTTAAAAGATTTGGAGCTTTGGAATTGTAAAGATCTTGAGATTGACAGCCTGATTAACCCAACCTGATTAACCCAACCTGATTAAACCTGATTAACCCAACCTGATTAAACAAATAACATTATAGAAATAAGATAAAGATCATGAGTCACTATTTCAAATGAAAAGTAAAACCAAATACTGTATTACATTATGCATTTACTACAAATTACATTATTTTTTTTACACACATATCAGAATGATATTACTATTGGTTCACACCCTATACATTGTTAGTGTGATATACTGTACATTGTCCATGGGAGGCCAGATCAATATGTTCTGTTCTGTCCCTATCTTTATCTGGGTCAAAACAAATCCTCACACTATCTATAAGTCAGTCCCAAATGACACCCTATTCCCTATATTGATCAGAGCTGGGCCTATAGGGAATAGGGTGTCATTTCAGACACTTAGTCTACATTCCAAATGGCACCCTATTTGCTACATAGAGCTATGGGCCCTGGTCAAAAGTAGTGAAGGGAATTGGGTGTCATAGGGGCTGCCATTTGAGACACAGTCCTTTCACTTCCTGTATGATATCAAATCCCTACATACAGTGTCCAATCACTTCCTGTATGATATCAAAGCCATACATACAGTGCCCAATCACTTCCTATATGATATCAAAGCCATACATACAGTGTCCAATCACTTCCTGTATGATATCAAAGCCATACATACAGTGTCCAATCACTTCCTATATGATATCAAAGCCATACATACAGTGTCCAATCACTTGCTATATGATATCAAATCCATACATAGTGCCCAATCACTTCCTATATGATATCAAAGCCATACATACAGTGTCCAATCACTTCCTATATGATATCAAAGCCATACATACAGTGCCCAATCACTTCCTATATGATATCAAAGCCATACATACAGTGTCCAATCACTTCCTGTATGATATCAAAGCCATACATACAGTGTCCAATCACTTCCTATATGATATCAAAGCCATACATACAGTGTCCAATCACTTCCTGTATGATATCAAAGCCATACATACAGTGTCCAATCACTTCCTATATGATATCAAAGCCATACATACAGTGCCCAATCAAACAAATGTGGTGCATTGATGGTTATCTTTAGTGAATCTAAAACTCCTTTCTCTATCGTCCATGGCTGGCTTACTGTTGGTGATCAGTTCCATATTGATCTCCCATAGCGTTGATCTTCCATAGCATTGCTCTCCCATAGCGTTAATCTCCCATAGGATTGATCTCCCATTGAGTTAATCTCCCAGAGCGTTGATCTCCCATAGCGTTGATCTCCCATAGGATTGCTCTCCCATTGAGTTAATCTCCCAGAGCGTTGATCTCCCATAGTGTTGATCTCCCATAGGATTGCTCTGCCATTGCGTTAATCTCCCATTGCGTTAATCTCCCATAGTGTTGATGTCCTGTATCGTCCTGCAGCCCAAGTGGAAGGTGCGTCCTCCTGTGCAGCGATCAAACTGCGGTTCCTTCATTCCGATGTAGAATTGAAAAACAGATGCCTATCTATCTATCTATCTATCTATCTATCTATCTATCTATCTATCTATCTATCTATCTATGTAGTACTGATACAGGAGAGTAGCGGGTCCCAGTCCTGTCTATCTATATATAGATCTATGTAGTAGTGATACAGGAGAGTAGCGGGTCCCAGTCCTGTCTATCTATATATAGATCTATGTAGTAGTGATACAGGAGTAGCGGGTCCCAGTCCTGTCTATCTATATATAGATCTATGTAGTAGTGATACAGGAGAGTAGCGGGTCCCAGTCCTGTCTATCTATATATAGATCTATGTAGTAGTGATACAGGAGAGTAGCGGGTCCCAGTCCTGTCTATCTATATATAGATCTATGTAGTAGTGATACAGGAGAGTAGCGGGTCCCAGTCCTGTCTATCTATATATAGATCTATGTAGTAGTGATACAGGAGAGTAGCGGGTCCCAGTCCTGTCTATCTATATATAGATCTATGTAGTAGTGATACAGGAGAGTAGCGGGTCCCAGTCCTGTCTATCTATATATAGATCTATGTAGTAGTGATACAGGAGAGTAGCGGGTCCCAGTCCTGTCTATCTATATATAGATCTATGTAGTAGTGATACAGGAGAGTAGCGGGTCCCAGTCCTGTCTGTGTAGTAGTGATACAGGAGAGTAGCGGGTCCCAGTCCTGTCTGTGTGAGGGGTTAGAGTAGGATAAAGCTGCCTCTAAATGCTGATCTTAGGTCAGTTTTGAATTTCCCCCCACTTATGGTTAACCCTTTACACAAGTGGGAATTGGCCTGGATGTGGATATGGCTGAATTGAAACGTTCCTTAGAGAAGAAAGATGCAAAGCATATGTATAACAACAGTTTGGAGATCATAGGAAAATGATTAGACCAAAGGTGAGGAAACAAGACTGGATCCAAACATTACTCTTGATTTTATGGGCATTTTACATTTACTGTAGTTTTCGCTGCATTTGTTGACAATAAAATCAGAAAATACTCTGAATACATTCAGTAACATGATAATGTGGGTTAGGTGCAACATAAAACAAATAAATAATAAGGGTTTGAGTGAGAGGTCTAACTGGTGTTTCTAAGTGACCACACCTCTCCAAACTGTGTGTTTGAGTGAGAGGTCTAACTGGTGTTTCTAAGTGACCACACCTCTCCAAACTGTGGGTTTGAGTGAGAGGTCTAACTGGTGTTTCTAAGTGACCACACCTCTCCAAACTGTGGGTTTGAGTGAGAGGTCTAACTGGTGTTTCTAAGTGACCACACCTCTCCAAACTGTGGGTTTGAGTGAGAGGTCTAACTGGTGTTTCCAAGTGACCACACCTCTCCAAACTGTGTGTTTGAGTGAGAGGTCTAACTGGTGTTTCCAAGTGACCACACCTCTCCAAACTGTGGGTTTGAG
>CM042400.1:35619251-35626751 GCA_023634145.1 Thymallus thymallus | reverse complement strand
GGTCACGGCAGATTAACAGTCAAGATAAAGGTCACGGCAGATTAACAGTCAAGATAAAGGTCACGGCAGATTAACAGTCAAGATAAAGGTCATGGCAGATTAACAGTCAAGATAAAGGTCACGGCAGATTAACAGTCAAGATAAAGGGTCATGGCAGATTAACAGTCAAGATAAAGGTCACGGCAGATTAACAGTCAAGATAAAGGTCACGGCAGATTAACAGTCAAGATAAAGGTCACGGCAGATTAACAGTCAAGATAAAGGTCATGGCAGATTAACAGTCAAGATAAAGTTTACATACACCTTAGCCAAATACATTTAAACTCAGTTTTCAGGGCATTTAATCCTAGTAAAAATTCCCTGTCTTAGGTCAGTTAGGATCACCACTTTATTTTAAGAATGTGAAATGTCAGAATAATAGTAGAGAGAATGATTTATTTCAGCTTTTATTTCTTTCATCACATTTCCAGTGGGTCAGAAGTTTACATACACTCAATTAGTATTTGGTAGCATTGCCTTTAAATTGTTTAACTTGGGTCAAACGTTTCAGATAGCCTTCCACAAGCTTCCCACAATAAGTTGGGTGAATTTTGGCCCATTCCTCCTGACAGAACTGGTGTAACTGAGTCAGGTTTGTAGGCCTCCTTGCTCACACACGCTTTTTCAGTTCTGCCCACAAATGTTCTATAGGATTGAGGTCAGGGCTTTGTGATGGCCACTCCAATACCTTGACTTTGTTGTCCTTAAGCCATTTTGCCACAACTTTGGAAGTATGCTTGGGGTCATTGTTCATTTGGAAGACCCATTTGCGACCAAGCTTTAACTTCCTGACTGATGTCTTGAGATGTTGCTTCAATATATCCACATCATTTTCCTTCCTCATGATGCCATCTATTTTGTGAAGTGCACCAGTCTCTCCTGCAGCAAAGCACCCCCACAACATGATGCTGCCACCCCCGTGCTTCACGGTTGGGATGGTGTTCTTCGGCTTGCAAGCCTCCCCCTTTTTCCTCCAAACATAACGATGGTCATTATGGCCAAACAGTTCTATTTTTGTTTCATGAGACCAGAGGACATTTCTCAAAAAAGTACGATCTTTGTCCCCATGTGCAGTTGCAAACCGTAGTCTGGCTTTTTTATGGCGGTTTTGGAGCAGTGGCTTCTTCCTTGCTGAGCGGCCTTTCAGGTTATGTTGATATAGGACTCGTTTTACTGTGGATATAGATACTTTTGTACCTGTTTCCTCCAGCATCTTCACAAGGTCCTTTGCTGTTGTTCTGGGATTGATTTGCACTTTTCGCACCAAAGTACGTTAATCTCTAGGAGACAGAACGCGTCTCCTTCCTGAGCGGTATGACAGCTGCGTGGTCCCATGGTGTTTATACTTGCATACTATTGTTTGTACAGATGAATGTGGTACCTTCAGGCGTTTGGAAATTGCTCCCAAGAATGAACCAGACTTGTGGTCTACAATTCTTTTTCTGAGGTCTTGGCTGATTTCTTTTGATTTTCCCATGATGTCGAGCAGAGGCACTGAGTTTGAAAGTAGGCCTTGAAATATATCCACAGGTACACCTCTAATTGACTCAAATGATGTCAATTAGCCTATCAGAAGCTTATAAAGCCATGACATCATTTTCTGGAATTTTCCAAGCTGTTTAAATGCACAGTCAACTTAGTGTATGTAAACTTCTGACCCACTGGAATTGTGATATAGTGAATTATAAGTGAAATAATCTGTCTGTAAACAATTGTTGGAATAATTACTTGTGTCATGCACAAAGTAGATGTCCTAACTGACTTGACAAAACTATAGTTTGTTAACATGAAATCTGTGGAGTGGTTGAAAAATGAGTTTTAATGACTTCAACCTCAGTGTATGTAAACTTCTGACTACAACTGTAGTTATAGTAAAATATTACATTCATGTCTGTGTTATGTTATTCCGTAGGAATGTTGTGTCACTTCATAGGTGTGTTATGTCACTGCATAGGCATGTTATAAGCACCTTGTGTAGCTCGGAGAGCTGCTGGTGTCGTATGAGAGCCTCCTTGCTGGGGAACTGTCTCCTACACAGTAGACAGGCTAGCTTAGCCCAGTCTGTCATCCTCTCATCCCTCTCTCCTCCCTCCTCTCCCTCGCTGTCAGTCTCTCCGCTGTAGGCCGGAACCAAACCCTGCACCTGAGGGGGGGAGCGCTACGGAGAGAGAGAAAATTGTGAAGTGAAGAGAGATGGCAGAGAAAGAAAAAGAACAGAGAGAGAACAGGAGAGAGCAAGTACAGAGAAGTGGGAAATACTCAGTGGGGTCTTTACTAACCAAATATGGTTCGTTTTGGAGGGGGACTGTGTCACATGGCCTGCTGCTGGCTTTTCACTGATGAGAAGAAATGCATTGCCAGACACTGTAATGCCAGGTATTTCTGAAGTGGAAGCAGTGTATCCTTTAATTATCTTTCATACTGGCTTAAAGAATCCATGATTTTAAGATTTTATGTAATGCAATTACTACTACTAACTATATGCTGCATATCTATGGTTATAACGGTCCAATGTGACTACGTCCACAGGCACTATCACATGCTCAAAACCCAACCAGCTGTGAGCCGTTCCAGGCACTTTTGGCAAAACCTCTTTGCTGTCACTGACTCGCAAAAGTGGACTTTAACACAAATTAACACAAATTGTTCCTTCAGATGTGATTTCAAAAGATAATTGTACCCGTCAATTATTTTGTTATTGAACCACTCGTTGTCACTGCTTAATATTCTATAACATCTTTAGTAAGTGGAGATGGAACAGTTTTGGTTGTCTTTGGAATTAGAAGTCTACATATCACTACATTTATATTTGAAATATTTTGGACATCAGATCAACCTTGAGGGAATCTTATTTGAGTTAGAAAAGGATGTTCATGTGATGTGGAAGACATCAAAACCTTGCAGAGAGCATATCCATCTATTACAAACCAACTATTAACTATTGGAACCAAGGCTGATGTTGGCACAAGATGGAGTAAACGGCAGTGTAAAACTACCAATGACTCAATAATTAATGCCTTCTGGGAAAGTTATAAAGCCCAACAGTTATGGACGGAGCTAGAAAGTTGGCTGTCAGTATTAGAATGTAAACTTACTTTTAATCCATCTGTCTGCATATTTCAAGACATGGCATATGGGGTTAGTGAGATACCCAATGGGCTGCACCATTTTGATAAAACCTATACTAAAAACATGGAAATTAATCAATCCACAAAGGAATTTAAGGCCAAGTGGCAGTAGGTATGGAGGTGTGAGCATGCGGGTCTGGGCAGGGATGGAGGTGTGAGCATGCGGGTCTGGGCAGGTATGGAGGTGTGAGCATGCGGGTCTGGGCAGGGATGGAGGTGTGAGCATGCGGGTCTGGGCAGGGATGGAGGTGTGAGCATGCGGGTCTGGGCAGGGATGGAGGTGTGAGCATGCGGGTCTGGGCAGGGATGGAGGTGTGAGCATGCGGATCTGGGCAGGGATAATACTAGATAAATCTTGATTGGACATGATTTGGAAAGGCACACACCTGTCTATATAAGGTCCCACAGGTGACAGTACAGAACTGAATGTCAGTATAGAGATAAAGATGAGTCTCAGTTCAACGCATGTGGCAGGTCTACAGACCATCATGGACTGTAAAAGGAAAACCAGCCACGTTGTGGACACGGACGTCTCTCTTCCAGACAAGCTGAATACCTTCTTCACTCGCTTTGAGGATAATACAGGACTATGGGCTCTCCTTCTCAGTGGTCGACGTAAGTAAGACATTTAAGCGTGTTAACCCTCGCAGGGCTGCTGGCCCAGATGGCATCCCTAGCCACGTCCTCAGAGCATGCGCAGATCAGCTGGCTGTTGTGTTTACAGAGATATTCAATCTCTCCCTATCCCAGTCTGCTGTCCCCACATGCTTCAAGATGTCCACCATTGTTCCTGTAGCCAAGAAAGCAAAGGTAACTGAACTTAATGACTATCTCCCCGTAGCACTGACCTCTGTCATCATGAAGTTCTTTGAGAGACTAGTTAAGGATCATATCACCTCTACCTTACCTCTAACCCTAGACCCACTTCAATTTGCTTACCGTCCCAATAGATCCACAGATGATGCAATCACCATCACTCTGCACACTGCCCTATCCCATCTAGACAAGAGGAATACCTATGTAAGAATGCTGTTCATTGACTATAGCTCAGCATTCAACACCATAGTACCCTCCAAGCTCATCATTAAGCTCGAGGCCCTGGGTCTGAACCCCGCCCTGTGCAACTGGGTCCTGGACTTCCTGACGGGTCGCCCCCAGGTGGTGAAGGTAGGAAACAACACCTCTTCCTCGCTGATCCTCAACACTGGGGCCCCACAAGGGTGTGTGCTCAGCCCCCTCCTGTACTCCCTGTTCACCCATGACTGCGTGGCCAAGCACACCTCCAACTCAATCATCAAGTTTGCAGACAACACACCACTAGTAGGCTTGATTACCAACAATGACGAGACACCCTACTGACCCACTGGGAATGTGATGAAAGAAATAAAAGCTTAAATAAATCATTCTTTCTACTATTATTCTGACATTTCACATTCTTAAAATAAAGTGGTGATCCTAACTGACCTAAGACAGGGACTTTTTACTAGTAACATCTGCTAAACACGTGTATGTGACCAATACAATTTGATTTGATGTCAGAGCAAAAACCAAGCCATGAGGTCGAAGGAATTGTCTGTAGAGCTCAGAGACAGGATTGTGTCGAGGTACTGATCTGGGGAAGGGTACCAAAACACTTCTGCAGCATTGAAGGTCCCCAAGAACACAGTGGCCTCCATCATTCTTAAATGGAAGAAGTTTGGAACCACCAAGACTCTTCCTAGACCTGGCCGCAAGGCCAAACTGAGCAATCAGGGGAGAAGGGCCTTGGTCAGGGAGGTGACCATGAACCCGAACACTCTGAAGGAGCTCCAGAGTTCCTCTGGAGATGGGAGAATCTTCCAGAAGGACAACCATCTCTGCAGCACTCCACCAATCAGGCCTTTATGGTAGAGTGGCCAGACGGAAGCCACAAAAACTGTTTTTGCTTTGTCATTATGGGGTATTGTGTCATTATGGGGTATTGTGTCATTATGGGGTATTGTGTGTAGATTGATGAGGGGAAAAAACAATTTCATCCATTTTAGAATAAGGCTGTAACGTAACAAAGTGTACTGTATGCTGGATAGATTCCAGCTCTCAGGTAAACAGCTCTCTGCCTGCCTGCCTGCCTGCCTGCCTGCCTGCCTGCCTGCCTGCCTGCCTGCCTGCCTGCCTGCCTGCCTGCCTGCCTGCCTGCCTGCCTGCCTGCCTGCCTGCCTGCCTGCCTGCCTTCACTAGTAATGGATGACATTAAAGACTTTCTGAAAGTTGTTAGTAGTACGACTCGTTTTACAAATCTTGTTTTCTTGGGATGCTTGCAGTGAAAGGAATTATTAGATGCCTCTTTCTGAAATATTGGTTGAACTATTCGTTTTGAACCCTGGCTATACATGGCTTTCTAATGACTGTGAATGTGAAAGAGAGCAGGTAGCATTTCCTTCACTAAAGTTTCTAGAATGTCACACATACCGCTGTTTTGAAGCCTCTGTTGAATCAATGTTTTTACTGCTTCCAACTGTGAAATGACTTGCTGATTTGGTTTTAAGTAATCTTTTGTGAAATTCTTTGAAAGCGGATGTTTTCTTGAGAATTGTCAAAACAGGAAAGGCTTTACCCTCAAGATGATTGGCGAAATAGTTACAGTACATGTTGGAATAACATCACTATCTGAATCTTCCTCACTGATATACATTCTGGGAAGGCCCTCATGGGAAAATGTCTCATCAAAATGTTAACATTTCATTATATTCATTATCGGCATAAGATATCGGCCTCCCTGATCCCCCAACAATCGGTATCGGGCATGTAGTAATCATGGCCGAATATCGACCCGGCATGCAGGGCACCTCCTTCTCACTCAGATACAGTATCATATTAACATAGCATAAGGCATTACAACATGTGAAGAATTGCAGGAAATTAGCTTTAAAACTACAAACATTTCTCTCCACCCCATGGCGAAATAAGTAGAATGGCAGAAAACTTGCTTTAAAGGTCCAATGCAGCCGTTTTTATCTCAAAATCAAATCATTTCTGGGTAACACTTAAGTACCTTAATGTGATTGTTTTCAATGAAATTAGTAAAAAAGAAACAAAAATAGCTTCTTAGGAAAAAGCAATTTCTCAAGCAAGAATTGTGCTAGGACTGTCTGGGAGTGGGGAGATGACAAGTTAAAATTAGCAGTATTTGGCAGAGAGGTTTGCAACTCTCTTTCCTATTGGTCTGTTAACTAATTGACCGCATGGTGATGTCACCATGGAAAGTCAAAACTCCATCCCACCAAAACAGGCAGAAATGTCAGGCAGTCTTTTATTAAAAAAAAGCTCTTACACATCATAGTGTGGAAATATATCTAAAACACAAGAAAATCTCATTTTTTATTCCACGGGGCCTTTAGATTGAATTGCAGGAAATTAAGTTTAAAAGGAAATAAAACATATTTCTGAGAGGTGAGGCCCCCCCCACTTTAATTATATATGGTTTATTCCATCTTTATTTAACCCCCCCCCCCCACTTTAATTATATATGGTTTATTCCATCTTTATTTAACCCCCCCCACTTTAATTATATATGGTTTATTCCATCTTTATTTAACCCCCCCCACTTTAATTATATATGGTTTATTCCATCTTTATTTAACCCCCCCCCACTTTAATTATATATGGTTTATTCCATCTTTATTTAACCCCCCCCACTTTAATTATATATGGTTTATTCCATCTTTATTTAACCCCCCCCCACTTTAATTATATATGGTTTATTCTATCTTTATTTAACCCCCCCCACTTTAATTATATATGGTTTATTCCATCTTTATTTAACCCCCCCCACTTTAATTATATATGGTTTATTCCATCTTTATTTAACCCCCCCCCACTTTAATTATATATGGTTTATTCCATCTTTATTTAACCCCCCCCACTTTAATTATATATGGTTTATTCCATCTTTATTTAACCCCCCCCACTTTAATTATATATGGTTTATTCCATCTTTATTTAACCCCCCCACTTTAATTATATATGGTTTATTCCATCTTTATTTAACCCCCCCCACTTTAATTATATATGGTTTATTCCATCTTTATTTAACCCCCCCCCACTTTAATTATATATGGTTTATTCCATCTTTATTTAACCCCCCCCCCACTTTAATTATATATGGTTTATTCCATCTTTATTTAACCCCCCCCACTTTAATTATATATGGTTTATTCCATCTTTATTTAACCCCCCCCCCCCTTTAATTATATATGGTTTATTCCATCTTTATTTAACCCCCCCCACTTTAATTATATATGGTTTATTCCATCTTTATTTAACCCCCCCCCCTTTAATTATATATGGTTTATTC
>CM042400.1:35611751-35616751 GCA_023634145.1 Thymallus thymallus | reverse complement strand
TTACCTGTTGTGTGTATTACCTGTTGTGTGTATTACCTGTTGTGTGTATTAACTGTTGTGTGTATTACCTGTTGTGTGTATTAACTGTTGTGTGTATTACCTGTTGTGTGTATTACCTGTTGTGTGTATTACCTGTTGTGTGTATTACCTGTTGTGTGTATTACCTGTTGTGTGTATTAACTGTTGTGTGTATTACCTGTTGTGTGTATTAACTGTTGTGTGTATTACCTGTTGTGTGTATTAACTGTTGTGTGTATTACCTGTTGGGCAGTCTTATTTTTGGGCTTGTCTGTCTTCTCCTTGCCTCCAGGGGCAGCAGAGGGAGGGTCAGGGGGGGCGGGGTTATCACTGGGGTCAACGGCAGCCTCAGCTGTTGATTGGGCAGGAGCCGGAACGTATGTTTGCTTCTCTCCGTCCCAGTACATATACTGCTGGGTGACCCCGTTATAGTAGTACTAGAGAGGGGAGATTAAGTAGAGTCCAGTTAGAGGGTCGTAGTAGAGTCCAGTTAGAGGGTCGTAGTAGAGTCCAGTTAGAGGGTCGTAGTAGAGTCCAGTTAGAGGGTCGTAGTAGAGTCCAGTTAGAGGGTCGTAGTGGAGTCCAGTTAGAGGGTCGTAGTGGAGTCCAGTTAGAGGGTCGTAGTGGAGTCCAGATAGAGGGTCGTAGTGGAGTCCAGTCAGAGGGTCGTAGTGGAGTCCAGATAGAGGGTCGTAGTAGAGTCCAGTTAGAGGGTCGTAGTAGAGTCCAGTTAGAGGGTCGTAGTAGAGTCCAGTTAGAGGGTCGTAGTAGAGTCCAGTTAGAGGGTCGTAGTGGAGTCCAGTTAGAGGGTCGTAGTGGAGTCCAGATAGAGGGTCGTAGTAGAGTCCAGTTAGAGGGTCGTAGTAGAGTCCAGTTAGAGGGTCGTAGTAGAGTCCAGTTAGAGGGTCGTAGTAGAGTCCAGTTAGAGGGTCGTAGTAGAGTCCAGTTAGAGGGTCGTAGTAGAGTCCAGTTAGAGGGTCGTAGTAGAGTCCAGTTAGAGGGTCGTAGTGGAGTCCAGATAGAGGGTCGTAGTAGAGTCCAGTTAGAGGGTCGTAGTGGAGTCCAGTTAGAGGGTCGTAGTAGAGTCCAGTTAGAGGGTCGTAGTAGAGTCCAGTTGGAGGGTCGTAGTAGAGTCCAGTTAGAGGGTCGTAGTAGAGTCCAGTTAGAGGGTCGTAGTAGAGTCCAGTTAGAGGGTCGTAGTAGAGTCCAGTTAGAGGGTCGTAGTAGAGTCCAGTTAGAGGGTCGTAGTAGAGTCCAGTTAGAGGGTCGTAGTAGAGTCCAGTTAGAGGGTCGTAGTAGAGTCCAGTTAGAGGGTCGTAGTAGAGTCCAGTTAGAGGGTCGTAGTAGAGTCCAGTTAGAGGGTCGTAGTGGAGTCCAGATAGAGGGTCGTAGTAGAGTCCAGTTAGAGGGTCGTAGTAGAGTCCAGTTAGAGGGTCGTAGTGGAGTCCAGTTAGAGGGTCGTAGTAGAGTCCAGTTAGAGGGTCGTAGTAGAATTTGTGCTACCTGTGAGTTAGGGTCGTAGTAGAGTCCAGTTAGAGGGTCGTAGTAGAGTCCAGTTAGAGGGTCGTAGTAGAGTCCAGTTAGAGGGTCGTAGTAGAATTTGTGCTACCTGTGAGTTAGGGTCGTAGTAGAGTCCAGTTAGAGGGTCGTAGTAGAGTCCAGTTAGAGGGTCGTAGTAGAGTCCAGATAGAGGGTCGTAGTAGAGTCCAGTTAGAGGGTCGTAGTAGAGTCCAGTTAGAGGGTCGTAGTAGAGTCCAGTTAGAGGGTCGTAGTAGAGTCCAGTTAGAGGGTCGTAGTGGAGTCCAGTTAGAGGGTCGTAGTGGAGTCCAGTTAGAGGGTCGTAGTAGAGTCCAGTTAGAGGGTCGTAGTAGAGTCCAGTTAGAGGGTCGTAGTAGAGTCCAGTTAGAGGGTCGTAGTAGAGTCCAGTTAGATGGTCGTAGTAGAGTCCAGTTAGAGGGTCGTAGTAGTCCAGTTAGAGGGTCGTAGTGGAGTCCAGTTAGAGGGTCGTAGTGGAGTCCAGATAGAGGGTCGTAGTAGAGTCCAGTTAGAGGGTCGTAGTGGAGTCCAGTTAGAGGGTCGTAGTGGAGTCCAGTTAGAGGGTCGTAGTGGAGTCCAGTTAGAGGGTCGTAGTGGAGTCCAGATAGAGGGTCGTAGTGGAGTCCAGTCAGAGGGTCGTAGTGGAGTCCAGATAGAGGGTCGTAGTAGAGTCCAGTTAGAGGGTCGTAGTAGAGTCCAGTTAGAGGGTCGTAGTAGAGTCCAGTTAGAGGGTCGTAGTTGGAGTCCAGTTAGAGGGTCGTAGTGGAGTCCAGTTAGAGGGTCGTAGTGGAGTCCAGATAGAGGGTCGTAGTAGAGTCCAGTTAGAGGGTCGTAGTAGAGTCCAGTTAGAGGGTCGTAGTAGGAGTCCAGTTAGAGGGTCGTAGTAGAGTCCAGTTAGAGGGTCGTAGTAGAGTCCAGTTAGAGGGTCGTAGTAGAGTCCAGTTAGAGGGTCGTAGTAGGAGTCCAGTTAGAGGGTCGTAGTGGAGTCCAGTTAGAGGGTCGTAGTAGAGTCCAGTTAGAGGGTCGTAGTAGAGTCCAGTTAGAGGGTCGTAGTAGAGTCCAGTTAGAGGGTCGTAGTAGAGTCCAGTTAGAGGGTCGTAGTAGAGTCCAGTTAGAGGGTCGTAGTAGAGTCCAGTTAGAGGGGTCGTAGTAGAGTCCAGTTAGAGGGTCGTAGTAGAGTCCAGTTAGAGGGTCGTAGTAGAGTCCAGTTAGAGGGTCGTAGTAGAGTCCAGTTAGAGGGTCGTAGTAGAGTCCAGTTAGAGGGTCGTAGTGGAGTCCAGATAGAGGGTCGTAGTAGAGTCCAGTTAGAGGGTCGTAGTAGAGTCCAGTTAGAGGGTCGTAGTGGAGTCCAGTTAGAGGGTCGTAGTAGAGTCCAGTTAGAGGGTCGTAGTAGAATTTGTGCTACCTGTGAGTTAGGGTCGTAGTAGAGTCCAGTTAGAGGGTCGTAGTAGAGTCCAGTTAGAGGGTCGTAGTAGAGTCCAGTTAGAGGGTCGTAGTAGAATTTGTGCTACCTGTGAGTTAGGGTCGTAGTAGAGTCCAGTTAGAGGGTCGTAGTAGAGTCCAGTTAGAGGGTCGTAGTAGAGTCCAGATAGAGGGTCGTAGTAGAGTCCAGTTAGAGGGTCGTAGTAGAGTCCAGTTAGAGGGTCGTAGTGGAGTCCAGTTAGAGGGTCGTAGTAGAGTCCAGTTAGAGGGTCGTAGTGGAGTCCAGTTAGAGGGTCGTAGTGGAGTCCAGTTAGAGGGTCGTAGTAGAGTCCAGTTAGAGGGTCGTAGTAGAGTCCAGTTAGAGGGTCGTAGTAGAGTCCAGTTAGATGGTCGTAGTAGAGTCCAGTTAGAGGGTCGTAGTAGAGTCCAGTTAGAGGGTCGTAGTAGAGTCCAGTTAGAGGGTCGTAGTGGAGTCCAGATAGAGGGTCGTAGTAGAGTCCAGTTAGAGGGTCGTAGTAGAGTCCAGTTAGAGGGTCGTAGTGGAGTCCAGTTAGAGGGTCGTAGTAGAGTCCAGTTAGAGGGTCGTAGTAGAGTCTAGTTAGAGGGTCGTAGTAGAGTCCAGTTAGAGGGTCGTAGTAGAGTCTAGTTAGAGGGTCGTAGTAGAGTCCAGTTAGAGGGTCGTAGTAGAGTCCAGTTAGATGGTCGTAGTAGAGTCCAGTTAGAGGGTCGTAGTAGAGTCCAGTTAGAGGGTCGTAGTAGAGTCCAGTTAGAGGGTCGTAGTGGAGTCCAGATAGAGGGTCGTAGTAGAGTCCAGTTAGAGGGTCGTAGTAGAGTCCAGTTAGAGGGTCGTAGTGGAGTCCAGTTAGAGGGTCGTAGTAGAGTCCAGTTAGAGGGTCGTAGGGGAGTCCAGTTAGAGGGTCGTAGGGGAGTCCAGTTAGAGGGTCGTAGTGGAGTCCAGTTAGAGGGTCGTAGTAGAGTCCAGTTAGAGGGTCGTAGTAGAGTCCAGTTAGAGGGTCGTAGGGGAGTCCAGTTAGAGGGTCGTAGTGGAGTCCAGTTAGAGGGTCGTAGTAGAGTCCAGTTAGAGGGTCGTAGGGGAGTCCAGTTAGAGGGTCGTAGTGGAGTCCAGTTAGAGGGTCGTAGTAGAATTTGTGCTACCTGTGAGTTAGGGTCGTAGTAGAGTCCAGTTAGAGGGTCGTAGTAGAGTCCAGTTAGAGGGTCGTAGTAGAGTCCAGTTAGAGGGTCGTAGTAGAATTTGTGCTACCTGTGAGTTAGGGTCGTAGTAGAGTCCAGTTAGAGGGTCGTAGTAGAGTCCAGTTAGAGGGTCGTAGTAGAGTCCAGATAGAGGGTCGTAGTAGAGTCCAGTTAGAGGGTCGTAGTAGAGTCCAGTTAGAGGGTCGTAGTAGAGTCCAGTTAGAGGGTCGTAGTAGAGTCCAGTTAGAGGGTCGTAGTGGAGTCCAGTTAGAGGGTCGTAGTGGAGTCCAGTTAGAGGGTCGTAGTAGAGTCCAGTTAGAGGGTCGTAGTAGAGTCCAGTTAGAGGGTCGTAGTAGAGTCCAGTTAGAGGGTCGTAGTAGAGTCCAGTTAGATGGTCGTAGTAGAGTCCAGTTAGAGGGGTCGTAGGTAGAGTCCAGTTAGAGGGTCGTAGTAGAGTCCAGTTAGAGGGTCGTAGTGGAGTCCAGATAGAGGGTCGTAGTAGAGTCCAGTTAGAGGGTCGTAGTAGAGTCCAGTTAGAGGGTCGTAGTGGAGTCCAGTTAGAGGGTCGTAGTGGAGTCCAGTTAGAGGGTCGTAGTGGAGTCCAGATAGAGGGTCGTAGTGGAGTCCAGTCAGAGGGTCGTAGTGGAGTCCAGATAGAGGGTCGTAGTAGAGTCCAGTTAGAGGGTCGTAGTAGAGTCCAGTTAGAGGGTCGTAGTGGAGTCCAGTTAGAGGGTCGTAGTAGAGTCCAGTTAGAGGGTCGTAGTGGAGTCCAGTTAGAGGGTCGTAGTGGAGTCCAGATAGAGGGTCGTAGTAGAGTCCAGTTAGAGGGTCGT